>JAMRYI010001147.1:0-42265 GCA_029231635.1 Ditylenchus weischeri | reverse complement strand
GAGAGAAAAGTCTAAAGTATTTGTCGAAAATAAAAGAAAACGAAGATATTTCCGTCTGCAGAACGGAAATATTTTCGAAAAACTGCCGTGCGTGCTGGAGGCACCAATTGTAGTGGGGGTCCCGGGGGTCAACAAGTACAAGTGAGTAAGAAGAGTTTATTATACCATACGAGCATATAAATATACAGGGTCTACCGAAGGGCGGTTCGGAGCCCAGGCACGCACGGACGGTCCGGGGTAGTTGCCGGCGGTGGGCGACGGCCCACCGCCATCACTACCCCGTACCCCCACTCTACTGTGTTGGACTCAAACCGCCCTTTTATAGGCATATGGTGGTGGCCTAGGGGGCGGACCTAGGGCATCTCTCAGGGTGGCTAGAGGCGTGGCTCTATCCCCCCTGAGAGGTGCACTACACCGTTTATATCCCTTCTTTTAAAGGGGCATACCAACACGTTTCAAAAAGGCCAGATTTTTTTTGAACCGTCCGAGCTTTCACTGATTTTGCATCAAATTTGATATTGATAACTTTAGACTATTGATACAATACTTTTAGAAATTAGACAGAAAACTTTTGCCGGATCAGATAGAACGCTTATAAAAACATTTCAAGAAAGAAAAACACTCTTCACTTTTTTTCACTGTGATGCTCAGGCATGCCCCTTTAACATTAGTAATTTTATTATTACTTCACAAGGGACAGCAGGCGCCTATATCGTATTTTGAAATTTAAATATAAATCCACTTTTCACTTTCAAGGGGCAAAATCTCAATTTTTTTCACAACAATATTCAAATCTAATTGCGAAAGGTCCTGCGCCATTAAAAGAGCTTTCGAATGAGCATAAACATGCAAATAAAAATATTACACTAAAAAAAGTTTTCCTTTGTGACCAAACATGTACTCAAATGCGTTAACCACCCACCCATCCCAAATACTATATAGAGATGTAAATTTAAAATACTGTTTTCAAACCTTTTTGTCTTTTGCAAAAAAAACATTATTTTTTCGAGATTTTCGGTCTGCAAAAAGATTTAACAAAAAGTATGTGGTTGGCCAGTTGTTTTGGCTCTTTGTGCACGTCAGGCTCCACCCATTTCAAAATAAAAAAACAAGGCAGTAAATAGAAAGGGAAGAAGAAGTAGAACATGCTGGATGTTTCCAGAAAGGCAAGGGCCACACTTCATCAACAACACACTTTCTAGAAGGTTCACGAGAAAGACACATAAGATTATATAAACAGCCATGAAAAAACAGTGCTAATTCTGAACTAACTGAAAAATCGTAATTCTGTATATTCAATTATCTTTTTTGTGTACAACAAGCAGAAACTATGTCTAATTCTTGCAAAGCTGTCGGCATTGACCTGGGAACCACTTATTCCTGTGTTGGCGTCTATCAAAACGGCAAAGTGGAGATTATCGCCAATAGCCAGGGCAATAAGGTTGGTGTTTTGAAATTCTTTAAAGCTTAAAAATGAAAAAATTTCATTTTTTTTCAAAAGTTTTCTGACAATTTAAATGAAATTTGTGGTTTTTTACAAAAATTATTTTGACCCCCTATTTTTTTAATCTCACAAAACATAAATATTTCTTTAGAAAACAAAATTTTGAACAAAAAATTTTACAAATATTTTTGAAACGTGATTACTAACTATTGCCAGTTCTAGTTACTTTTTGAAAAGGGGATTTCGGGACTGTGCTTTTGAATAACTGTTATTTACAAGTAAAGGAACTTCATTCTACGTATTGCAGCTGAAGATCTCACAAACAAGATGAGGTGCCAATATCCAAAAATTAAGAGAAAAAATATTAAAATAGAAATTTTAAAAAGTTCCAAAAATTTACCTTTTACTAAAAGCAAGAAGAAAATTTTTGCATTTGGGTTGGATCAAGTTTTTCGCAATCACCGTATTTTCTCTAATAAACCGACACCCTCTAATACTACTCTTAGGCGAATTACCCCTCATTTTACAGCCAGTGAGATGAGCTACAAGATGGGTGGTAATTTGCTTGAGACTGGTCTTCAAAGAGTAGGTCAAAAACACAATGCCACAAAATACGTTTTTGAATTTAGGGGGGTCGTTTTATTGGAGGAAATACGACATCTTACATCAAATTCTATCTTGATACAAAGATGATAAATATTGTTGCAAAAAATACTCACGGCTAAAAGAAAACATATAAAAATGTTTAGAATAAATACATTTTTACTCGCATGCAAACCTCGCCTTTAATAATCTTGCGCTAATAGCGAATACTCCCCCCCCTCAAAATCTGACTTCTTAAAATCGCTGTAACTACACTTTGCAACAACAAGTTTAGGCTTAGCCATTAGGCTCAGGGTTAGGCCAGGGTATGGAAGTTGTGACTAATAATTGTTTCACACACATTTTCTGGGGTCTGGGACATATATTTGGGTACTCTTTACTTAAGTTTAAAAGGGGTGAATTTGTAGGGCCGGGGGGGGATTGGGCGGTTGGTTTGGTGTTTTAGTATTCGCTAATAGGGTCATAATATTTTAACCTATTCTAGCCTAGAATTTCTAGGTAACTCCCAGCTACGTTGCCTTTACAGACAACGAGCGTCTCATCGGAGATGGAGCTAAAGACCAGGTGGCTCGCAACCCAGAGAACACCATCTTTGACGCTAAGCGCCTAATTGGTCGCCGATTTGACGATGATAGTGTGCAAAAAGACATGAAGCACTGGCCTTTCAAAGTGATCAACCAGGGCGGCAAACCAGCAGTCCAGGTGGAGTTCATGGGCGAGAAGAAGATCTTTAAGCCTGAAGAGATCAGCAGTATGGTGCTTACCAAAATGAAGGTTAGTTTTTTGTGCAATCACACAATTTTATTTTGAAATTTTAAAAAACTCCGTCTAACCAACATGGTTATTCCATCTAAATAGGTCTGTAAGATTTGGATTAGCTATATGTAAATTTATTTGGTAATTTTTCATCATTCGACAATTTTAGGAACACATTTTTGAAATCTCAAAACAAAATTTTTTCCTACTTTGAGTGTGGCCTAAAAAATTTGAAAAGTTTTTAGACATTTACTAAAAATTTTGGTGAGGGGGGGGAGTTGGCCAATCGTTTTTTGGCCAAACTTCGTCTCAGGACAAATTCGGTTTTGGGCAAGCTTCTTTTCAACCAGCCTTGGCGTTCCGCCAGTGGGACTTTGGCTAATATGATACTGGAGCCAATCAAGTTTTCCCCAATGTTATATTTGAGCCAGTCAGGTCTTGGCCAATGCGATATAGTAGGGGTATTATAATATAGATATTGTAGTATAGGATTGGTCGAAACCCGACTGGCTGAAATAAAGGATTGGCCAAAATCCCACTGGCGGAACGCCAAGGCTGGTTGAAATTTTTTTGCCTGAAGCAAAGTATTGGTTCAAGAAGAAGTTTGGCCGAAAAACGATTGGCCAAATCCCCCTCACCAAAAGTGCCGAAGCTCTAAAAATTAAAATTTTGAAAAATGGTTTGCATCTTTTGGGATGCCAGGTACTTAATCCAATGTCAAATCAGATAGCATTTTATTATAAAATTCAAAAATATAATTTTTTATAAAGACGAACTTAGAATTTTACTAATTTTGCTGCTTTTTAGGAGACAGCAGAAGCCTACCTGGGCCATCCAGTCAAGGATGCAGTAGTAACAGTGCCCGCCTACTTCAATGACGGCCAACGACAAGCCACTAAGGATGCTGGCGCTATCGCTGGTCTCAACGTTTTGCGCATTATTAGTAAGTTTTTCAATCATAGCTGTGCAAGGCATGCCTATTATTTGCTAAATTATAGATGAGCCAACAGCAGCAGCACTAGCATATGGCTTGGACAAGAAGTTGACTGGAGACAAGCACGTGCTCATTTTTGACCTGGGTGGTGGAACTTTTGACGTTTCCATTTTGGTAGGTTTTGAGTTTTTCTTTGTTAGGTTTTGATTTTATTTTCAAAGTATATACTAACTCCTGCCCGTTTTGCAGAACATAGCTGAAGGGTCACTGTTCGAAGTCAAATCCACTGCTGGAGACACTCATCTGGGTGGCGAAGACTTTGACAACCTTGTGCTAGGCCATCTCAAAACTGAGTTCCAGCGCAAGCATAACCGAGACATCAGCAAAAATCCCAGAGCTCTTCGACGCCTGAGAACTGCTTGTGAGGCTGCTAAAAGAACCCTCTCCAACTCCACCCAAGCAACTATTGAAATAGATTCTCTATTCGATGGTATCGACTTCCACACCACACTCAGCAGAGCTAGGTTCGAGGAGCTGTGTGCAGATCTATTCCGCAAAACCTTGGGACCTGTGGAGCAAGCTCTAAGAGATGCTAAACTAGACAAGAAGAGCATTGACGAGATTGTTATGGTCGGAGGATCTACGAGGATTCCCAAGGTTCAAAAACTGCTGAAGGAGTTCTTCCATGGGAAAGAGCTGAATTTGTCGATTAATCCAGATGAAGCGGTGGCTTATGGAGCAGGTAATGATTACTAATTACTTAAAAACATTACGCTTGGGCCTCTGAGGCGATATTTGTACCAAAAAACAGTCAGAAAATGAGTACTTTTATGCATACACGTCAGAAAAAAACCAAAACTGCGAAATTTAATTATCAAAGCTTTTTTCCTCAATGAAACCAAAAAATTCAAGCAAAATTTGAAAGGGTAGTAAATTTTTACTTCAATCCAAATCAACAAATTTTCGGAAAAATTAATTTTTTTGAATATTCAACCGGGTTGCCGTATATTTAACGTTTTTGAAAAACTTTGTGGAAAAAAAGAAAACTTTCCATAAAACTTCCAAAGTCCTATGTAATATCAGTCCTCTGACTGGAAAGTTTTCTGAAAACTGTCCAAAAAAACTTTCCAACGATTTTCTGTCTTTCAGACAGAAAAGCAACTCTGCTTTTTTAGCTGAATCTAGCAAAGACCGGTACGTGACAAAATTTGCCCGCGCCAAAATTTGCCCGGACCGAAATTTGCCCGGGACCGAAAACGGCCAAAAAATTCGGGCGTGTGGTCAATTCGTCCACGGTCAATTCATGCGCAGGTCAATCCGTCCACAGTCAATTCGTACTCGGTCTAACACCTTAGTACCTCTACTTAGGTACAAACAACCTGAGCACCACCTGGACGCCCTAAGAAGCATAAAACTACTACAAAAATTAGGTTTTTGCAACTTAAATCGCTGTTTTAGCATTATAAAACCATCTTCAGGACACAATTTTCTGATTCTGGAGGTGGACTGGGAGGTACCAGATGGTTTTCCCACCCATTCTGAAGCTTATTGGTCAACCTTCGACTCATGATTTTGGGTCGTCCATCTCGGAGTGGGTACTGTTCTTCAAGAAAATATAATGTCTGCTACCACCAGGATTCGAACTTGTAACCTCAAAAATTTGGAGGCCCCTCCAGGTGGACGTCCAGCTGGACAATTGACTACAACCTGAAAACTTGGCGACAGAAAAACCAAATTTTAATTTTTACTAATGAACTTAGGCACCGCTTTAGGCAAGATAGAAATGATTATTTGCTTATTCAGAAAAATTCGCTTAAATTTTGGGTCGTTCACCTCGGAGTGGGTATTTGGCCAGAGTATTGAGATTATGGGAAAGTATTGAGAAATCCTTTTTTAAGGCCCGGGCAAATTTCGGTCCGGGCAAACTTTGTGTCCGTGACCGAGCAAAGACATTATAAAATATTCTTTTGCAAAATTTAAAGTTGGCGCAATATTTCCAATAAGTTGTCTTCAAATAATAAACAATCCCATTCACAGCTGTGCAAGCAGCCATCTTGTCTGGAGTCAGCGACAGTACTGTCAAGGATGTGCTGCTGGTGGATGTCACCCCTCTATCTCTAGGAATAGAGACAGCTGGTGGCGTCATGACTAAGATCATTGAAAGGAATCATGCCATCCCTGCCAAGGCTACGCAGACCTTCTCCACTTACAGTGACAATCAGCCAGCTGTTACTATTCAGGTTGGTGATAAAAAACACTTAACCCACCTTATACGTATTTCTAAACCACCTATTTTTAGGTATATGAAGGAGAACGTGCCATGACTAAAGACAACAATCGTCTTGGCACATTTGACCTGACTGGGATCCCCCCAGCTCCTAGAGGTGTGCCCCAGATTGAAGTCACCTTTGACCTGGACGCCAACGGAATTCTGCATGTATCTGCGGTGGACAAGTCCACTGGCAAGTCCAACAAAATCCAGATCAAGAATGAGAAGGGTCGTTTGAGCCAGGCGGAGATTGACCGAATGTTGCAGGAGGCCAAGCAATATGAGGAACAGGACAGACAACAGAGGGACAGGGTGGACGCCCGCAACCGTCTGGAAGCCTATCTGTTTCAGGTGAAGCAGTCCCTCAGTGAGTACGGCGACAAACTGCCACCTGAGGACAAACAGTCCTGTGAGAAACTGGTGGACAGAACTCTGCAATGGGTGGATTCTAACCAGACTGCTGAAAAAGACGAGTTTGAGCACCAGTTGAATGATGTCCAACAGCAGTGCTCCAAGTTTATGGCTAAGCTTCATCAACAACCGGGTGCACAAGGCGAGTCTTGTGGTCAACAATACGGAGGCGCATCTGCTGGAGGTGGACCTAAGGTGGAAGAGGTGGATTGAAAAGACTACTTGTCGAAATTACCGTATTTCTTCTAATTGCCGCACAGTCTCTAATTACCGCACACCCCTAACTTTAAAGACTTATATCTTGGAGCAGAGTGAATATTTTGCTAAGCTGTTTGATGCATTTTCTTAACTCCCACGAGCTCTACCGATTCCACTTTTCAGATCTTGGTTAAGCACCCGAAAATCTATAGATCGAATTTGAAAATTTCCGATTTTCGGGTGATTGAAAAATAAACGCACATGTGCGGCAATTAGAAGAAATACGGTATATAAACTTTTATAGTATTAATATTATTATACTTATGTTTTTTTGAATTTTTACATTTTGTATAAAGTTGTATGAAAATTATTTATTTTGCTTTAAAATTTAATAAAAAATGATTGAGTAGTATAAAAACACAGCAAAATTAAAACGAGTTGTCAGGGCAGGGATAGGGTATATTCGGGTAGGCTTGCCTATAAAAGGGAAATTAGAGATGGCGACAATCGCTAATAAGGGAAAAAACAAATGGGCAATTAAGGGCTTGGGCAATTAGTCTAAATGGGCAATCACTAAAAATGTTTTCAAACGGTTCGGCACATCATTTTTTTGGCCAAAATACATTACGGCAATCACTGTTTTCACCAACTTTCTGTAGTGCTTTTTTCTGCCTTTCTCAACGCGGATTTACTTTTGCATTCTTCAGATAAAGTTGAGACCAGACGACATAACAATCCCCCCTGTTGGTTCACAGTTGGTGGTTCTGACCTCTCGGTGCTCAATTAATTTTTTCCTATTTTCTTCGAGTTTTGGTATTAAAATGATACTCAGGCACTTGGATTGAATTTTTTTTTGCTCAGAATAAAAAAATCAGCTGGCTTTCTAATGAAATCGGGTTCGAGAAGGGTACTCATTGGGAATGTACGCCCCAAAAATTGTGCCTTGGTCCCCCCTGTTGTTTTTTACGCACGTTGGCTTATATAATTTAGTTTTTATAATTTAGTTTTTTAAACTTTAAATGTTAAATGTTAAAAGTAAACTAAATTATATAAGCCAACGTGCTAAAAAACAACTGGACAAACAGCCATTAAATTCCTCAGCACAATTATGAAGTTAGCTTCTCCATCTAAGTGCTCTGCATGGGGGGATTCTGAACTCAAGCCAATTCTGTGGCCATCAAATCCACTAATTGTCACAGCTAAAAGCTAACCTGCGGATTAGATGAGTAGGATGAGTGTAAGAGGATCTGAGAACTATTTTCTTTATTAGTGACTGACGGCAATTCGCACTCTTCCTCAGTGTCATTGAAAAAAGTGCAATCTGAAATGGCACTATCTCTCGCTGCCCAAAATAACAGCAAAAAATTACCCAAAATTTTTGTTAATGTTTTGGCGTTATTTGGTGCATGACCAAAGTGATTTTAGGTAAGCAAAAAATGTTAGAAAAAGGGCCGAACAAGCAATAGAAGATACAAAAAGTGTGGACATTGTTACGCGGAATAAGAAAAAAATGAGGGTTTTAATGAGGTCAGGCTCAAATGTATCTCTATATAGTAGTTGGGATGAGTGGGTGGTTAACGCATTTGAGTACATGTTTGGTCACAAAGGAAAACTTTTTTAGTGTAATATTTTTATTTGCATGTTTATGCTCATTCGAAAGCTCTTTTAATGGTGGAGGACTTTTCGCAATCAGATTGGAAGATTGCTGTGAAAAAAATTGAAGATTTTGCCCTTTCAAAGTGAATAGTGGATTTATATTTGAATTTCAAAATGCGATATAGGCGCCGATAGGCGCCTGCTGTCCCTTGTATTTAATATTTTTCTTTCAGGAATTTATGAAACTAACTGCCGCAATGCTTCCAATGAGTTGCCTAATAAAGAATCAGGGTTTGAGTTATATGCTTCTTTTCCGGAATATCTCGACTTTATGAAACATTTGAAGCTGAGGATGGTCGTCGCGTAAGTCGCTTAAGATTGTTTTACAAGGCATTCCTGTCAATTTAATTCAAGGAGTGCATTCAGGACCTGTATGCCGATTTTCCTGCCGGCCGTTCTCCAGCGAGAAAAACGCGTTTGAAGCTTTTGGCCTCTAACATATTCAAAAATTTCCGTGGTGCACTGCCTGTGCCTTAGGCTACCCTTTTGCGCGTCGCAGGTTCGATCTCTGATACTACCGGAACATTTTTTAATTTTTTTATTTTCTTTTATTTTCTGCTGGTTTCCACCAGGGTTGCTTTTCTTTCCGGACAGAAAAGATTTGGAAAGTTAGCCGGAAAGTTTTACAGAAAACCGGAAAACTTTCCGGTTGGCGGTGAGAAATCGGGCAGAAATAACAAGGGATTGTACAGGTGGTAGTATAAGTTAACTGCACAGTTAACAGTGTAGTTATAAAAGTGCACTGTAGTTTGAAAATTACAAACTACAGTGTAGTTTTCATCGGTGCGTTAACAACCAAGTTTTCATCAGTTCCTTTGTCATGATGTGAGATGAATGGCAATGAATTGAGAGAATATCCGACTCGTAGTTGAAATTTTGAGGGAAACGACCAGTGTAGTTTTCAGTGTAGTGTAGTCAGTGTTGTGCAGTGTAGCTACAGTGTAGTTTTATAACTACACTGTTAACTGTGCAGTTAACTTATACTACCACCTGTACAATCCCCTTGTTATTTCTGCCCGATTTCTCACCGCCAACCGGAAAGTTTTCCGGTTTTCTGTAAAACTTTCCGGCTAACTTTCCAAATCTTTTCTGTCCGGAAAGAAAAGCAACCCTGGTGGAAACCAGCAGAAAATAAAAGAAAATAAAAAAAATTTAAAAAATGTTCCGGTAGTATCAGAGATCGAACCTGCGACGCGCAAAAGGGTAGCCTAAGGCACAGGCAGTGCACCACGGAAATTTTTGAATATGTTAGAGGCCAAAAGCTTCAAACGCGTTTTTCTCGCTGGAGAACGGCCGGCAGGAAAATCGGCATACAGGTCCTGAATGCACTCCTCGTAAGCTACATTTTGGAATATAACATGTGCCAATACGCCACCTTAAGGTCGTACTTAAGGTGTTTTATTGCTCTTTACAAAATGACAACTTTGTATTTAAAAATAATTCTCGTTTGAATGTACCTGGCCCCCGCCTTTTGCGAATTCGAAATTGCCCGTGTAACGCACTGGTACGCCCCTTTAATGCATTTTTCGATCACGAGTATAACTTGCCTGCCGACAGTGCTACTTACGCACTAGTTATTTTGGTTACAATTAAATAAAAAGCATAGTCAAACATACTATGAGGTCTGGCATTATTTTTTCAAATTTAACCATAAGTTTTATTGTTTCAAAAAATTATCAAATTAGACAACAGTTTTCTGTCTAAACCTTCAAATGCAAAAATTGAACATAAAAACAAAAATATTTCCAGAAATAAATATATTTACAAGGGCATGCGTGATTGGAAGTAAAAACATTGGCCTAGCAAAATGTTTTTATCGTACTTTTTTTGCTGTGTTTTTGACTAAGGTTGTGAATAATTGTTTTAATCATAGCTGCCCATGCTATTTCTGCTTAAAAATTATGCATTCGCGGATGTGCATCTTTTAATATTCATAAATTATAGATTTTTAAGGCAAGGGACTACATAAAAGCCACTTTTTGACGGCTATATTGGAGTAGCTCCTTGCTTATATAACTTTTAATTATAGCTGTCAAAAAAATTTAAGTGTGTACAAGTCGATACACCTTAAGTGCGACAAAAAATAAAAACTTTAGTATTTATATTTATGACAGAATTTCAGCAAATCATCACAGCCAAAACTTTTTGTTAGGGCGATTTAGATAAACTGGAAGATTTTTCATATTTTCTTTTTTAGGACTTGAAAAGTTAGTTTTTAGATAAATCTTGTGAGCGCTCAACAAACAGTTTTGACTGCACGATTTTACCTTCACAATTGTTTGTGTACACGTGCTCTTAAAGGAGAATGCAAAAATGTTTTGCAAATTTGGGCGCTAGTATAAAAAATACCCTCCCAAGAATCTGACCTTGCCAAAATCGTTTTAACTACCCTTTGGAACAACAAGTTTAGGCTGAGCTTTCAGGTTCCGGGGTGGGCCAGCGTACGGAATTTGTGACTAAGAAGTGTCTTACGCGCATTTTCTGGGGTCTGGAACATATATTTGGGTACTCTTTACTTAAGTTTAAAAGGGAAAATCGTTGGGCCGGGGGGGATTTATTTTATGCTAGGATCCAAATTTAAATTCCTGGGACTAATAATACACTCTGGCCTTGGAACGAGTAAATATTTTTTCGCAATATAAAAACCGAAAACATCGGTTTTTTGACAAAAGAGATCTGATCCGACAAAAGAGATCCATGTGTATTATTGATTCCTGCAAATTCAAATTTGCACAATTCCATATCAAGTAGTCAACATGCCCTTTTACAGGTCAGTTTTTGTCATGAGATACAAATCAAAATTTAATAGCAGTGCAATATGTGATTATAAAAAAACTGGGATACAACATGACAATGATAAAAAAATTAAAAAAGTATATATCTTCTTGTTACTTATTATCATTTTTAATATTCATTGAGACAGACTCGGGAAGGCTGACTGTAGATGCTTGACAGCTGGGTTTCACACTAGAGACTGTAATCGGTCTTGACGGCTGGATCTTCAGACTACTCATATTATTGCTCAATGCAGCGGAACATTCGGAACCTTAAAGAAGAAGAATGTGAAATGGTTTTTGTTACTTATCATCAATCAATTGACAAATAAAAAACAGAAAAACTTACTTTTGTCGGAGTTTTTTCTTTTGCATTTCAGGTTGTTTTGCTTTTCACACACTTTCGAAAGAATCAATTTGTCCCACATCTTCATTGGATCCCCACTGGAGCAATCGGAGGAATCTGCGAGCTTGCCATTCACCAGCTTGCGACCATCTAAAACTATTTCTAGTTAGTAAAAAGATTGAGAAGTACTAAAAAGTTTTAAAGCAAGATATTTTTCAACGTGAAATTCAAAAAAGCTTATGGTTTTCACTAAAAAAATCTACCTTCTGTGTAGGTGATCTGCGGCCTGTCTTTAGCTTCTGTAAAAACTCGCACAGTTTCATCGTCTTCCAAATTCAACTGCTTATTGCTGCCAGTTTCTGAAGATGAACTATTGTTGTTCTCTGATATGTTAAAATAAGAGCGTCTGGAAGAAGGCGAAGCAGAATAGAAATCCACATTGTCTGTGGGGCAATTCATCATTCCCAACATTTTTTAGCTGTTTGACTGGCTGCAGTGAAGCAAAATTATCCAAACAAATAGCAAGGATGTGTCACTTAAGTAGTATGTGCTGACTGGTGGGTGACTTGACTAAACATAATTCAAAATTATATAATCTCAAATTGTCATTCTAACTAACGCAATCGAACACGCTGTGATTATTAGTATGCAAATACTGCACAAAATACTTTTTTGCACGAGAATTTGTAATAAAACACACATTTATTTACATCACATTTTTTTCAATTGCGAAATAATTGTTTTAACTGTTGTACAATGTTTTTCCTAAAAATATTATAATTTTGACTTTACTGCCATATAAGTCCCCTTAATAATTTTTAGAAAATGTCTTGAGTTCAAGGTTGCCAGAATGCCCAGAAAATATGACATTTGCCATGTTTTTCAAACATGCCACATTTTGCCATATTTTTGCCATGTTGTTCATTTTGTAAAAATTTTGCTTATAGCGAGTTTTTATGGTCAAATTGACCTTATTTTTATGTTTCTTAATTTACTTTTCCGCTGTTTTAGATGTCTACAGCTTGATGAATTCATGCAGATTGACGAGGTTGGCTCAGATGTTGATTCGTCGCAGAACAAGCGCAGAAAAGTGTCACACACTTACGCTTTAATTTGTGATTATTGCAATTTGGCTTTTGTTTTCCTGCAGTATTATAGTCGCCATGTTTTTGCCAAATTTTTTGTTTGCACGCCATGATTTTTAGTTTTTCATATGGCAACCCTGCTCAAGTTCCACAAAAAAGTTGACGGAAATCGGTTTAAACATCGGCTAAACCTATCGTATTTTCTCTAATAAACCGACACCCCCTTCCCCCTAAATTCAAAACAAGACTACTTTTAGATAAGTTAGGCCTTATTTTGTAGCCATTGAAATGAGCCACAAAATGAGGGATAACTTGCCTAAGAGTGGTTTGCAAAAAGTAGGTTGAAAACACAATTCCGAAAACACGATATTGAATTAGAGTGGTGTCGGTTTATTAGAGAAAATACGGTAAGCCAAAAGGTCAAAGCCTAGGTCAAAATTATTAGGAGAGGGAAGGGGGTAGATTACATTAGCGCCAAAATTTTGTATCGTAGACCTTAGAAAATTACAATAAAATAACCGGCGCTACTTGGATATAGTAATATAAATATATAATAATATAAATGGATATGATAATATAAACGCCAAACCCAATCAAATGTTTCCAAACACCCTATATCGACCTAAAATTACCTCAGGAGCTCAAAAAAGACATTATTTTTGTGTTCTGGTCCATAAAAATTGAGTTTTGAGACCACCTAAAAGTACCTTTTTGACCATTTTTAAAGGGATTTAGGGCTGTATTGGTGTGGAAAGGGACTAGAAAGGGGCCACTTTTGTGCAAAAAGGAAGATGTTGAACATAGTTTTGAATACTGGGACCTACCACATTTTACCAAGTCCTATGTTGAAAAACAGGATAAAACAGTCATATTGTCGAAAATTCAATTTTTGTTAGACCAGAACTTAAAAATAATGTCTTTTTCAAGCTCCTGAGGTGATTTTAGGTTGATGGAAACACTTTAAAAAAAAGTTGATTTGGTGGGGGGTAGGTTCAAATAACCTTATTAAATGATTAGTTCAAAAAGATTAACTTTTGCTTAGTGGGAATCAAACTTATGAACTACCCAAAAATATTCGATAATAAAACTTCAAAAAAAACAAGGATATTTTGATCAAATCTGCAAAAAATATCTTTATATATTAAATTTTCCTAAGCTACGCACAAACAATATCTCCAGTTTAGGAATTTGCTGCTCCTTATTTGTGGAATAAGACGCAATGCGGAGCGTAAGAAGAAGAGTCAATGACGACAATGCTGTTCAAAGGTTGATTGTGGTGAACTGCCACATAGAATCAATCACTCCACACACCACCTTGTGATACAGCCCACAAGCGAGAAATAAACTACCGCTGTCTAATAAAAACATCTAGTTTGCACTTTTCAAGCCAAACCGAAATAAACACACACCCTAAGTAATCTCTGCGCATCGTTAAATTTGATAAATTCCCACGTCTTCGTCAAAATACAGGCTATTTTTGTGGTTTTTGCGCAATTTGAGTGCAAAATCTGTGGAAGAAAAATATTTTTCCACAAAAAATGCACCGATTTCACAACTTTTTAGAGTGCCGTAAAGGAAAAATTTTTTTTTGACAAGGAAGTTTTATTATAAGGCAGGTAAAAAGGGCAAGAATTATTTGTCTTGGGTTTGAAGTCCATAAAATGGCTCGTCTTTTATTTGTAATTTGTCTATTGAGACTGTTGAGAAAAGGGTAAACAAAAAACACTTTTTTTCAAGTTGTCCTTGCTTTCTTATATATATAAGGTTTTTATTTTTTTGGGTAAGATTCAAAAGAGCGAAAAAATACTCGAGTAAGTAATCCAATCATGTGACGTTTAAATAACAAAGGTCTGGAAAAGGAAGTTAAATTGGTGTTAAAACCATAAAAGACAGTTTAAAGGATCAGAAAACAGTGTCACTATTTTTTTCGATAAGGTTGTAATTTAACAACTGTGGAAGTGGAGGGTGTTCGTCGAAGATTGTTTTTGTGGTCAACTATTTTGCAGAAAAGATTATTTTGGACCATAAATATTGTTTGCATGGGATGAATCACACAATATTTGTAAAGACTTATTCTAAAACTTGTTTCTGCAAACAAAACTTAGGGGAAAACTAAAAAAATACTTTCGTCTTATTCATCTAGTAATAGTCCGCCACCCCCCAAGTGACAGACTACATACCGTGTATTTTTAAAATATAATTATTAAGCAGGGCTCCCAAATGTCCTTATTAATAAGATTTGTCCTTATTTTTGGACCCCAAATCTTATTTTTTTTCAAAATTTTACGTTGAAATCTTATTTTCGGTGGTCAAAAGAGCAATAAGCACTGGATAAAATGCCATTTTCCCCAAAATACCCTAAATATCCTTATTTTCAAAATTTTGATTTGGCAGCCCTGTTATTAAGCCATATCTTGCTGGCAACCTGGCGTTGCGATGTAAGAAAAACATTTGCGGAGATAAAAATTGGACTAGGAACATCAATATCAGAATTACTAAATTTCTTTAAAATTTGTCTATAAATTGCACTTCCACAAAATTTTATTTCAAAAAAAACACTCATGTTTTCAATAGCACCAAAATTTTCAGGGCAATTTTCGAACAAATTTTGCAATCCCAATATATATGTTCTTAAACCAACTTTTCATTCCGCACAAATCTTATTTGCATCGAAAAACCGGGTTGTCAGCAAGATATGGCTCCATAATTACATCTAGAAAACATTTAGTCACTTTTGGGCAGGGATTCTATTAGAATAAATACGGTATAAATTGTTAAGATAAATAAGTTGTTAAAGGCAAACACTCGGTCGATTAACTCAAAAATATCTCGAAAATAGTCAGAAGTAAAAACAATTTTCTCACCCATTTTAAATTGTAGACATAGCTTAGTTTTATCAAAACTAAGATTTTGTAGACAAAAGTTAATAATTTATAAAAGATGTTTTAGTGACAGGAAATGATGTGCTTGCATGAAACATAATACTTTTGTAAAACACAAAAGTTTTATCAGCAAAATAATGTTTTTGATGAAGTATTCCACAGACAAAACATATATTATTGAAAATGCATACAACTGAGCATAGAAATATAGTGGTTGAACATTTGTAGGAGTTATCAGCAAACTTGGGTGGAAAAGCTTGAAATGGGTAGCTTAAATAGTACTTAAAGCAAACATCAGTGACGTTAATGCCGAAATACTTTTCTTTTCTCATCAAAATCTTAATTTTGGATGATTCACAGGATCATCTATTTCATAACAGACGGTTACTCGCTTACTCCCACAAAGCAGAAATATGGAATATCTTCTCAAATTAATCTATTTGCATAATCGCTTAGAATTTTTTTTGCAAGGGAAACTGAAAACACTAGCACTTCTACCAATTCATTCTTTATCCGCTATCAACAAATATTCTTAATTTTATAGATTAAACATTTAACAAAGAAAAACTATGAAGTGTTAAAAAAAGAGTAAACATTAGGTTTGTCGCTAGAGAATTGTTTGAAAAAAAATTTATAACATTTTTATAAAATTTTTTAGTTTACCTTAATTCCTTTATTAAATTTGCCTTAATTAAAAGTTAAAAACAATTTTATTCAGCTGAACAAAACTGTGTAAAATATTTAAAAAAAAAGTGTCAACCTTTTGAGAAAAACTGCTTTTTAGAATAAAGGTTGCCGAAATTCCGCAAAACTTCTTTTTTGAGTACTTTTGACAAGTTTTCTCGACGGATTCTTGTGCAGCATGGTGAATTTGCTTATAAAAGTGCTCGTACCCTTCAAACTCACTGTGATATTTCAAATTCCTCTCAAGACAACAAAGATTCGAACTGTCCCAGGTTAAATTGTTTAAATTGCGTTTAAATCTTTGTTGTCTCGAGAGGAATTCAAAATATTACAGTGAGTTTGAAGGGTAAAAGCACTTTTAAAAGCAAATTGACCATGCTGAACACTAATCCGTCGAGAAAACCTGTTGAAATGATACAAAAAAGAAGTTTTGCGGAAATTATCACTTCGAATTTTGGCAGCCTTTATTCTGAAAGGCTGGCACTCTTTTAGAAAATATTTTACACTAGTCTTGTTCAACTGATTGAGCTGAGCAAGAATATGGAATTTTTTTATGCTTAAGCTTACGAAAAAGTGGAGAAAAATAACATTTTTGACAAAATTGAATATTTGGCAAAGTATAAATTTTTCAAACTTTCGCTCAGTTGTCTAATATTTTTGATGGTCAACCGGAAACGACTGTAGTCATTTGAAAGAGCAATTTTTAAGGAGTAACATGAGCTATCATGTGGTTGGGTTTCATTCTAGAAAAAATGAGCTAGAACCATTTGAAATTATTAAGTCAAAAAGTTGAGTACCCAAAAGCTAACTTTCTTAAAATGTATGGTTCTCAAAAAAATTCTTATAGAAAGAAAAAAATTAACGGTTTCGGACTCCCCATGAAATTTGCTATAAGATAGGTAAAAAAGTAGAAAAAAAAATTCCGGCGTTGCCAGGTTCATTCTTACAGGTTATGTCTTTTAAAATCCACAACTCCCCACAAAAAAACTAAAAAGACACACATTTCGACGCACACGTTTAAGTGCATCCTAATATACGTTGGCTTACTATGCGCCTAAGGCTTCGCCTAAGCAAAACAAGTTTACTACACATAAGGGGTCTCCCGAAGTCAACAAATGCCCTAAAAGCAGGGTATCGGTCTGTCCATTTTAAAAAGATTTGTCATTTTAAAAAGGACCTCAAATCTTTTTTAATTTTTGAAATATTGGTCAAAATCTTTTTTTTCGCTTCGAAATGAATGATAATGCACTGGATAAAATGACCTTTTCTTTCAAAGATGGTCAAAATGTCCTGTTTTTTTACCAAAATGTCCTTTTTAAAGTTTTTGAGATCGATACCCTGTCTAAAATTAATTAAGTCAAAAGCGACATCCAGATGTAACATACGGTAGGTCCCCCCAGACCATATATTAAATTGGACGTTCACTGTACACAAAAATATGGCCAATTCAAACGCATATATAGCATATATATAGAAAAAAATATTGTTAAGATCATTGCGGTCTCACAAGAAACCAATTCACAGTTAAAAAGGTCTCCATCCACCTTCCTTTTATAGGCAAGCCCACCTTCCCTACTACAGAAAGTGTGCCCACCTCCAGGGCCGCATTGACGCACTTGAGTGGTGGGATGGTCGTGATTGGTGAGATGGATGGATACACCACTTAAATTGTCTATGTTTTTGGTCAAAAAAAAGAAGAAAAAGTTCAACTTTTATTAGTTCATGTGTAATTTATCTAGGTGAAAGTGTTCTTAGATTTTTGTTTATTGTTTGAGCACACACTTGTAGCCTTTTTTTGGCTTGAGAATATAGTCAGAAGGTGGGGCAGAAACATCTATCACTTAATTTTACCTACGTACATGCCGACTCCATACTAAAAACTTGATGGAACGCAGCAGTAAACAAAAATGGTCCTAATGTGGAGTTTCAAAAGTGGTCCTGATGTTTTTGAAAGCATACTGCTTGATGCAATTTATATTGAAATTTACTAAAAACTTTTTGAATCTTTTGTCAAATAAAACAATATACTCAAATAAACGGACGAAATAAACCACATTTGGCTAAATAATGTACAATTTGACCATTTCTTTTTGTCAAAAAGTGCCATTTTACCAGTGCTTATTGAGTTTTGAGCATCAAAAATAAAGATTTTGACGTGAAATCTCAAAATTTCTGAAAATTAGGAGTCCCAAATAAAGTAATAAAGTAATAAAAAAGTTTCGTAGCGCTGATCCATGACCTGAATTTTTTGACCTTTGATTAGAAATTGACAATCTTGACAGTAAGTTTTTGAAATTTTTTAGAAAATCACTCCAACATTTCTTTCTAAATCCGAATCCGTTGAAATCAGATAAAAAAAGAGGAAGCTGAAATATATCTATTTATATTAGAACTCCTACCTACTTTAAAGAATATCTCTCTGAAAACATTAGGATCTAATCTCAATATTTAAGAAGACATTTTGGTATTGAAGATTAACGAAATTTTATTGGGTTGTTCGATAATTATCCAGCGTTTTTTTTTAACTTTGGCAAAAAAATTCATCAACCATTTTTATTAATCAAATCAAACACAATAACAAATCAACCAACGGCGACGTCTACAAGGCGCAACTCAATCGTCTCCAGCGTGCGATCGAAAGCAAAAGACCGCTGAAAAGGATGCCATAATCTTCCATCAGGACGGAGCCCGACCGCATATCAGAGCTGACGTTGTTGCCTCAATCGAAGACAAAAAGATGGGAGCTGCTGCCGCATCCGCCGTATTCGCCAACAGAAGCACCCACAGACTACCACGTCAACCGCTCGCTCCACAACTGGCAGCTTGGGAAAAAGTTTGCAAACCTTCAAGAAATTGTTGATGACATAAGACAATGGATTGCTTCAAAGACACCGGATTTCTTCGCTCGTGGAATCAACCTTCTGCCGTACAAATGGGAACAGGCAATGGAATTCGATGGAGAGAACCCTCCGGAAGATTAGTTGTTGTTGTGGTTGATTTGTTATTGTGTTTGATTTGATTAATAAAAATGGTTGATGAATTGTTTTGCCAAAGTTAAAAAACGCTGGATAATTATCGAACAACCCAATACTTTCAAAATTGTCGTTTTTTTAACAAAAGTTCCAAAAGTTACCAAGATAGGTCAAAAAGAGCCACAAATCGACATTTTACCAAATAAACTTTAGATTCTTAGTGAATATAAGGGAATATATTTGAACCTTTAATGATAAGAAAGAGACAGGGTTCTTTGAGAAGCGATACTACCCTCCTGCTTGACTGAGAAACCATACACACCACCAGGCTTTACAGAACATCTGACTTTAGCACTGTAATGTAAAGTAAAGACAATACATTGTTCAATCCATTTTGTCACAATATTATTTCAATGGTACTTTCTTTTTTAAACTTAATGGTAGTTTACAAGAGTGAAAACGCTTGCACACTGGAATGAGATACTGAGCGGTGACTAAAGGCTGATTTCTGTTCTCTTCGGCTGACTTGATCATTGCAGGTTTTCTTGTGGTCTTTAAGAATATTTAGTACAACGGACCACAGACGCCTATCGGCGCCTCTATAGTATTTCGAAATTTCAATGAGGGGCTATGACTTCATTCATAAAAATAGGTATATCCCCTATTAGAACTCATTTTTTCGCCTGTTCTTTTTTTAAAACGAAAGCTGACATTCTGGGGAACACGATGGTATTAGCGACAAAAGTGATTAGGCGAAAAAACCGATTTCGCTATCTACGACCCGTTCTGGCCTTCGAAGTGAAAAAGCGTTAACCACCCACCCACCCACACATGCCAAATACTATATAAGATGGACACAAGCCTTACACCAGTCCTTACTTCAGCTGTCTTTGACAGTTTACATTTCAGTTGAGACCACGAGACCACCACCACCACAAGGTTTAAAGAATTAAATGGTACTAATCTCAATATAATATATATATTTTTTAAGCTAAAATTACTGCCTGGATATTTTGAGTCCAACTAGCGTATTTTTTCAAATTGAAGCCCCGAGGCTTCGATATTTTGATTCCATAGTTGCACCTCCGCCAAAAACGCCGCCGTGCCGCCGCCAGCGCTCCAAAATTTTCGCCGCCAAACTTTTTCAAAAGCAGCCCCAGCGGCGCCGCAGCCGGTCCAGCTATGTTCGATTCGCTAAAATTCTCGGAATTGTCAGTTAAAAATGGCCTTTAAAGGTGCATACCAAACCCTTACACTAATATAAAGGCGGGGGCATATACAGTAGCGAGCAAAAAAAATTACCCAAGACAAATTGACTCAGAATTTTTTTTTAAATGCGGTTCAACTATTTTATTTTTGGCACGGAATCAATTAGGGAACATCCATAAATTATGTCAGACTGACAGGGGGGGGTTCCCATGCCAATCTGACAAAATCTGGCAAGGGGGTTGGGGGGTAGAAGACCTTTTTTTCTGACAGGAATGTCAGATTTTTCTTTTTCTCAAAACGTAAAATTTTGAAGTGAATGCTACTTTGACCTCCTGTTTCTTAGCTACAACTTGGTAGGTCAAAATTTTATTTTTGATTATTTTGGAAAAAGCCACGATCATCAACGTAAAAGTGTCGATTTCAAGTCAAAATTAAGGGAAATCTAAGGAAAATCGTTGTTTGAGCGCATAAATAAGAGTTTTTCTCAAAATTTTTTTGATAATAAGTTATAGACTAAAAAAATCATTCGAAAGCTCTTGAATTTTCCTACAAAATGGCATGCTGACCATTTTTTCAGAATAATATAGAGCTGAAAAAAGGATGGTTCAAAACAGAAGAAGTAAAAATACCTTCTTTTTTACCTTATTTTGATGCCTTTTCAGCTGCCAATGATGATGATCCTTGCTTGTCATCGCTTGCTTCTGCACGACTCCTTGAAAGCGCTTCCTGTCGACTTGATCCTGATCAGCGAGGTGATTGTGCTCGGCGGTGAGAGTGATCCTTCCCCTCTTTCGTCACGGCTCTGCCTAAAAATAGAAAATGAAAAAGAAAAAGCACAAGCAACAACTTGCCTCCACATTTGTTTCCTTTGTCCTCGTCAGCGTCGGCTTGGTAGTAGATGCAGTGCCAGTATGTTTGCTTGTTTCTTGACAATTTCTTCCAGTAAAGGCAGCCATTCGAATCCATCAGCATCTTTTTGTTCTTTTCCGTCGTTAGTAGTTCGAAACTCATCCTTGCACTGAAACACAAGAAAAATCAATGTAATCAAGATAAACGAAAAAAACAATGAAAAACAGCACAAATGGTGAACAAGTAATGCAGCACACAAAAAACACAACTCGTAGAAAGAAAAACAAAATTGGCGTCTGTGGGTGAATTCGGTGTGGGTGAATTTGTGTGTGGTTGATGGCGGTGACGATAAATCGAGGGTTGACTGTACTGTCAAACTATTTGAAATTTTTTTACCTATTTTTGGAAAAGAAAGTAAATAAAATCAGACACCAATCAACTCCAATTAAGTCTATTTGCCCACACTAAGAGTAATTGAAATGGACTCCACAATTAATTAAATTATTCGAAAAAGCGAGAAAAGACTTTCTTGATTTTTAGAATTTTTCACAAATTGATGGTTGAGCACTTATAAATATTTTCTTTTAAAACAAAATTTAAAAAAAACACTAAAAAAAAACACAAGTATCTGACGATTTTCTTCTGCTTCGACACGACTTCTGTTTGCTCCACGCCGACGCATCTGAACCTGAACGCCAAACCATTTTTCAAATTTTTTGAAGGTCTGGCTTTAGCATTTGGCTTTAGCGTTAAAATTGTTCATTGTGAACACTCTTTGGCGTTTGGCTTTGGGGTTTGGCTTTGGCATTTGGGGTTTCATTGTGAACACCAAAACTAAAGCCAAACGCTAAAGCCAAAGCCAGACGCGTCCATTGTGAACAGGGTTTAAAGGGGTACGTTATATTGAGGGCACGTTATATCGAGGGCAGAAACCAAATAGATGACAGGTCTACGTTATATCAATGGTTTGTAAAATATTCAGGTGATTTTATTCACAAGCTCAACAATAACAATTCCGCAAACAACAATCGGGTCTAGTAGAGAGTCCGGTGCCAAAAACAGCTTGGTCCCCCTTGTTGTATTTTTTTTTGTGTAAAACAGCTTGGTCCCCCCTGTTGATTTTTTTCATAAGTGTTACAAAAAAACAACAGGGGGGGGGGCAAGCTGTTTTTTGGCACCGGACTCTCTACTAGAACCCAACAATCAATCCAATCCGCGGTTCTTTTCCGTTATCCCGACCACCCTTGATTTTGCATTTTTTGCGCTCAATACTTTTATTTCTCAACTTAATCTTATTTATTAAGACACACAAAGAAAAGTACACGACATTAATGAGCAATATGTAATGGAAAATTTGGTGGATACAACACGGCAATGTCTTTCAATATCGCATCGAACGGATTCTTCCCCTTGTTTCGATTCCTCCACCAGAATTCCTCGAGATAAGCAGTCAGATGGTGACGAGCAGTGCCGCTTTGTATCTTGTTTCTATGCTTGGAAGCTCTCCACATCCTTTCGACGCTGTTGATGTGTGCTCCAGTTTCCGGATCAACGAAATTCTTCTTGTAATTGACGGTGAAATGTGACAGAGTGAGCTCGTTGCATTCCAAACCGTTGTAACCATTCCACAGATCAGAAATGACGATTGACGCTGGATCAATACGGCGACCAATCACTTCTTCCAGTGTTGCTGCATCCCTGAAGAGTAGATGTTGTAAGTCAGAGTAAAGTATTATAAATTACTTTTTTGTCAATAACTTCCAAGAAAGCATCCTACAAAGACCCAGGTAGTCGGAAAAAGACGTTCTTTCTGATACTTGCGGTGCTTATATGCGCTTTCATCGACTTCGACAATCATGTCTGGCCCTCCTATAATACACAGATAATCATAAAAAAATACCAACTTTGCAGTCACAGACTAACCAATAATTCCTGATGTTTGATGTAATACCTCGTGACAGATCTGGCGCATAAATGAATTATAGTCCACAGCCGCACCATGAGCAATTTTGAGTTCCCTTTCGCACCTTTTGATAGAAGCTAAAATAAAATAGACAGATAAATGAATGAGAATCAAAGCAACTTCCACCTGTAAATAAAGCAGATAATCTTTTCGAACGGAAGTCGTGTTTCTTCGAACCAGTTGTCCACCCTCATGTTGATTTTTTTCATACACTTCTTGGAATTGCACTTCCAAAAGATCTCTCCACCAAAGTATAGCTTCATCTGATGACCATTCCTGCATTCTCTGGAAGTTGGAAGCAAACCACGGTCTTGTAGGAATTTCACACTTGCTTCTTCTCCCCCTTGGCAAATCACGGAAATTCACGGAAAATTTAAATCAATGCTTTAGATCAAATGAGAAATAAGGATTTACGAAAAAAAACTTTTGCGCAGGGTTTGTAACGGTCACTCGAGTTCTTTTTACAAAGGAATCTAACGACATTAGAGCACGTACTATATCGAAGCTGATCGAAGTCGTCGAAAGCGCATATACGCACCGCAAGTATCAGATAGGCAAAAAATGCAAAATCAAAGGTGGTCGGGATAACGGAAAAGAACCCAAATATTTTTTAACCTAAAATCTTCTGAGGATTTAAATTGGCATCAAAATCGCGATTTTACTCATTTAGATGCCGATACCTCAGGTACCCCTCGAATCAAGTGGATTTCCACCTGAATGACATAAAAAACGTTAAATTTCTGAAAACCAAAAAGAAACCAATTTTTTCAACTAAAAATTGTTTGGGAAAATCAGGTTTGACATCAATAAAATAATGTCAAGTAAGGTTGGTAGATACCCAAGTGAGGTATGTAGGTATGCCAGTAGGGTAGGGAGCGCTTTAGGTCAATCAGTCCACAGGTCAATTAGTCCACAAACTTTTTATCACCTGTAAAGGCTGAACAAACTGTACTGATCAACCCAAAATCGTGTGCTGAAACCACTTTGTTAAGACCAAAATACTGTTTTGACTATCCAGAATCTCAATACCCTGGGTAGGTGCCCTCTTCGAGGTGGTCGACCACAAATTTGAGGGAAATTTTCTAAATGGGCAAAAAACAGTTCTATTTTGCTTAAAACGAGGCCCTGAGTACATTTGTGAAGATTAAAAGTTAATTTTATGTCGCCAAATTTTTAAGTTGTACTCAAATTGTCCAGCTAAACGTCCACGTGGAGGAGGGGAGACTACCTCAGTTTCTCAGGTGTTGATAATTTCAAACCAGGTTTCTTTTCTTCACAAACCGTTCTAAACAAAAATTTGTAATAAAGATAACATGATTTGTATGTTCATTCAGAAAAATTATCTTAAATTTGAGAGTGGGCACCTACCCAGGTACCCATGGGTATTGAAATTATGGATAGTCAAAACAACATTTTGGTCTTAACTAACCGTTTTTAGCACACGATTTTAGGTTGAATAATATAGTTTATAGTTATAGTTTATATAATAATACAGCCCTTGAAAGTATTGTGGACTAATTGACCGTGGATCAATTGACCGCACACCGGTAGGGAGGTGTGTTAATGTAGGAATGGAAAAATATATATGGAGGTACATACATATGTACCGGTAGACTCTTCCCATTAGTGGCCCTCCTCTTCTCAGTTCATATAGTGGTTTACGGCCAGTTAGAGATGACCATTTATTAATGCTTCTTGTAATAGCCAGTTAGAGTTGACCTATATCCATAGTATATTATATATCGAGGGTCGACAGAATTAGTTATTTTTAGGGTTGGCGAATCGAGTACTCGAAATCGAGTAATTTCGAGTAATATTCGAAATTTTTCGAGTTTCGAGTATCGAGTCGAGTACTCGAAAATTTCGAGTTTCGAATATCGAGTCGAGTACTCGAAAACATCAGTACACACAAATATCTTTATCGAAAACAATTTTGGACAACTATTTAACACTTTAAACAAAACTATTCAACAATCTTCTTCCAATAAAATTTCGACTATTTCTTCCGGCTCAAAGGCTGTTTGCAATGTTGTCGCCAGTGTGTTTCTCCAGAAAAGATTCGACTGCGAGAACTTTTGACCGGAATTCAAACGTGTTAGTGAGGAAAGCGCCAGTTATGCTGAATGTATAAGTAAAAACAAAGCAATCGGTAATTTTTTATATTTTATTACCACAGAAGGCAATGTTCTTTATGTGAGAATTCATCAAGCGTAAGAGAGATATGCTGGTCTTTGACAAAAAGTCGCAAGCTTTCAATGCATTGCCTTGCCTTTGACGGAATCTCTGCACTTATGTCGCGGCGAGAAGGAGCCTATATTGATGATAAAGAAGTTATAGAAGCAGTTAGCCATAACAAACTCACCTTGGCCAATCCATAGTTGTTATTTATCAAGCGACGAAGAGTTTTTTTTTTCGAGTTTCGAGTCGAGTACTCGAAAATTTCGAGTTTCGAGTATCATATCGAGTCGAGTAGTCGAAAATTCCGAATACTCGCCTACCCTAGTTATTTTATTGTTCACTTCGTTCAGTGCGGAAAGTATTGTTTTTAGAAACATTTAAATACCAAATAATTATTTACAAAACAAATCGTGCCAAGACCAATTAGTTCCCATTTGTTAGATGACTTTTTGTCCTGTTCAATTTTTTCTGAAATACTTTTCGCGCAGTTGTCGATGTGCCTAAATTTTGCAGAGATGTTGAACTAAATGGTAATTTGTTAAAAACTAGAATCGCAGGGCTATCTGATAGTATTACAACTTTCACATTCATATTCATGCTTTTCTGGCCAAAACGAGCTGAGGAAAAAAAACTGGGCATTTTTTCACGAAAAACTGAGCACTTTTTTGCCAAAACTGGGCATTTTTACATATGGTCCAAAATAATCGCCCCGTGGCCACAATTAGAGGAAATACAGTATCAAAAAGCATCATGCCATTCAAGTTCAAGACAACTTTTTTATTCCAGATTTTGAAGTCTTTTGCCAGTTGTCTTTGGCTATTCCAGTCCGAAAAACCGCGAAGATTTCGATTTTTTCATTTTGTTCTGAAAAAAGCAACATTTTTGCCAAAAAGACCCGCCTCTCGATATAACGTAATCTTGTTTTGTAAATAGGTGTTGTATAATAGATGGGCAAGAAGTATGAGCGCAAGAATAAACAGCAGAACTTTATAACGGAACACAATACAACCATACTGTTGTAACGTAAAAAGTGGGAAGCCAACCCACTAGGCTACACGTGTAGAACTTATAGTAATAGTCGTAATTTAACCTATATGTAACATCCCCCCCTTTAAGTATGAATGTAGATTTCGATGGACTTATAGAAACCGTTCGCAGGGCTACTAAGAATCCAGAGCAGACATCCCACTAAGATGAATCTTGCATGTCAAAACCTCTTCTAGGTGTATGCAAATAACTGACATGGCCATGAAATTATGAAAAATCGGATCGAATTTTTTTCAGTGGAGTTGCCACCTACTTCCTCCGTTGTATTGTAATACAACCACTTATTAGAAACGTCGAATTGGAGGGTCCGAATGTAATGGGAGGAATTCGAAATATTAAATGTCCGGGACCCTTGCGGGATCGAACTCGCGACTGCGTCAATTGTTGTAACGTAAAAAGTGGGAAGCCAACCCACTAGGCTACACGTGTAGAAATAGTCGTAATTATGGAAATAGTCGTAATTTAACCTATATGTAACAATGTTGAATATTTGGAAAAAAATCGAAAAAAATTATTCGATCACTCTAGTCACCAATGCTAGATTTAAATGAATCTAGAAAAAAAATTTTTTGTGTGACCAAAAATGAACTAAACTGTCAACAATATGCTTTATTTTTAACTATAAATATTAAAAATGATCAGCGCTAGATTCTACAAAAAGTCTATGTGAGAATATCAGAGCCATATCCGAGATCATAGATCTCGTTCCACACTTTAGCCATGCTAACAAAGTTAGTGTTTGCAGCAGCTACAGTCTGACCCACTTGCATATAGTCAATCTTTTTGCCATTTTCGATTGCTGGCCAGTAGAGACCCTCGATTGATGGATTTCCAGTCTTCACGAAAGCAGTCATACAATTCACCAGTTTTTCAGTAAATTCCAACTCCACATCGTTTGTTTCGCTTTTGTTGAAGGGAAAATATGGCTGACTGTCTGTCAAATACTGATATTCATAGGCGTGTGGGGCATATTTCTGTGGCAGACCAGTGAGAGGCACATGAGAAGGGTGGATGTAGTCGAACAAATACATGTATTGCTTAAGTCCTTCGATCTTTAATTTGTCTCTGATTTCCACCACAATGCCTGCTTGTATGGTACCGTCGGTTTGGGTCTTAAACAGTTAGGTTAAAAATAAGGAAGTGAAATAAAATTAAGAAAAATTGTGGGCGTTAGCAAATAATCCGTATCCAATATATGTACACAAGGGGACCACAGGCGCCTATCGGCGCCTCTATAGTATTTCGAAATTTCAATGAGGGGCTATGACTTCATTCATAAAAATAGGTATATCCCCTATTAGAACTCATTTTTTCGCCTGTTCTTTTTTTAAAACGAAAGCTGACATTCTGGGGAACACGATGGTATTAGCGACAAAAGTGATTTCACTATCTACGACCCGTTCTGGCCTTCGAAGTAAAAAAGCGTTACCCACCCACCCACACTTGCCAAATACTATATAAGATAGTGTGCCCTGACTTTTTCAACAAAAAAAATTTTAAAATTTCAAAAAAATTTTAACGGAAAATCAGCAGGGGGACCAAGGCATATTTTGGACATGAATTGTTTACTAGCGCTAAAAGTTTGCATCCAGAAGGTCCACTATTATTTTGAATTTTCAGCACTGTTAAAAATGTATTCATCACTATCAGATTAGATGAAAAGCTAGGGAAAATTAGCAGTTTTCGACAATTTAAAAAAGTAACCTGACTCTGTTTGGTGTACCAAAATTTAGGATTATTGTTAGAAAAGGACTCGTCTTGAAAGTAATAATTGTTGATAATCTTTTGGATTTTGCTTCTGTTGTCTCCGGAAGTGGCTTCAGTATTCAAATAGTTGGAAATATAGTTGGTGAAGTTAGTCTTTGTAAAAGATGTCTGTTGATCAACTGTCTGGCCTAACCGATATGCAAACACAGAAGTGATTGGATTGTCCGTTGCTAGCGCTAAATAATCATTTTTTCAAAATTTATTTAAAAAATTGAAATAGAACAATAAAACCTCTATTTAACGGCACCCTACAACACTTTTTTCTTCAACTTTTGAAGTTTTTGATCATCTCGACCTAAAGGGGCATGCCCACGTTAATAAGAGGTGGTGCCCGGGAATTCAAAAATTTTTCCTAGTTATTGAATTTCTGTACGGATTTTTCAACTTGGTTTCTACCAAAACTATACCTAAAATTAAATTCTAGGCCTTGTTTTGTTAGAAACCAAGTTGAAAAATCCGTACAGAAGTCCAGTAATTAGGAAATTTTTTTGGATTCCCGGGCACCACCTCTTATTAGCGTGGGCATGCCCCTTCAAGAGCCTGGTCAGAGAAATCTCAAGGATTACAATTTTGACAGTTGTTTTTAAAAAACTAAGTAATTTTGGGACAAAGACTCATGGACCTCAATTTGACGATACCCTATTTTCAAAAATAGGACAAAAACTATTGGTAAAACTATTTAGTTTATGAAAAACAATCGGCAGGTTAGGGCTGGCTATTTAAGTGAGAACTGATCAAAAACTACAAAAATTGTGGTAAAACGGTGTGTGACCTTAGGCGGGAACCAACTTCGGGGCGGGGTGGTCGTTATAACGAGATGCGACTGTAATACACGATCGGATAACTGAACTAAAACGATTTCTGGCTGATTACCGTATTTTCTCCAATAGGCAGACAGTCTCCAATAACCCGACACCCGCTACCTTGACGACCTATATCTCAGCCTACAGAATTTTTTTGCAAATGTGCTTTTTGCGTTTTCTTAACATGCACGAGCTCTACTGATCCCATTTTTTGGATTTTCATCCGAAAATCTCGAGATTGACCTCAAAATGATTTTTGATTGATTAACCCGACATGTCGGCGTTTTAGAGTAAATACGTTGTCCAGAATTTCGACTTACTGACAACAAGGCCCTCTCCAAATGTCGTTCCATACATAATATTTTTGGTCTTGGACTCTTGAGTAAGTTGTTTCAAACTTTTGCCAGCATAAAATGCTTCATCCATAAGTGGATTCCAATGCACTGTGTCCATTCTTTCATTCATTCTTTCCTTAAGAAAAGCTCCATCAAAAATAGAAGGGAAATATTAGGCAGAATGTTACAAAAGGAGCAATAGCTTCCCACATTTGTTCAATTGTTTTGTTTTTGAGACAGCTTTTGGCCGAAGTTATATTGGTGACACTGCAGCCGAGAGTGCCAGAAAGGCTGGCTGAGATAAGGCGAGTGTGTTTGGAGTGTGTCCACAGGTTGTATAAACTGCCGCTGGATTGGATTGCATAGCGGAAGTAGGAGTTGGAAAGTGGAGACAGGGTGTGTGAGTGAGTGGATACACTTCCTACGGTTTTTTAGTTATTCAAATGCTTTTTCAAGAATTCTAGTTATGTACCAGCACTGTTTCCCCAAATAGTCACTTGTTCAGGGTCACCTCCGAAATAGCTGATATGGGTGTGAATCCATTTCAGCGCTGCCGACTGGTCATACAAACCCATATTAGCAAAGCTGGAATCCAAAGAAAAGAAGCCTGAATTTTTTTGTTGATTCAAAAATTAATTTATTGGTTCCGTTGCGAATGTTTGTAACAATGGTAGTCCCGATGAACAAAGGACCAATTTCGGTAAGCAAACACCACCCCCTTCCCTACCCACTCAAGTTTGGTTAAAGTAGCATGCAATAGGCGGGGACTAGTAGTTTTTTTCGGCTAAACAGAACCTTTGCCCTCCCACTCGCCAGAAACCTGGCCCACTGCCAGAAACCTGGCCACTGCCAGAACCTTTGCCACTCGCCAGAACCCCGACCAGTGGGAGGTCCAGGGTTCTGGCGAGTGGGTTCTGGCGAGTGGGAGGTCCAGGGTTCTGGCGAGTGGAGGCAAAGGTTCTGAGTGGGAGGTCCAGGGTTCTGGCGAGTGGGAGGTCCAGGGTTCTGGCGAGTGGGAGGTCCAGGGTTCTGGCGAGTGGGAGGTCCAGGGTTCTGGCGAGTGGGAGGTCCAGGGTTCTGGCGAGTGGGAGGTCCAGGGTTCTGGCGAGTGGGAGGTCCAGGGTTCTGGCGAGTGGGAGGTCCAGGGTTCTGGCGAGTGGGAGGTCCAGGGTTCTGGCGAGTGGGAGGTCCAGGGTTCTGGCGAGTGGGAGGTCCAGGGTTCTGGCGAGTGGGAGGTCCAGGGTTCTGGCGAGTGGGAGGTCCAGGGTTCTGGCGAGTGGGAGGGCAAAGGTTCTGTTGTGCCGTTTTTTTCTTTCTCGCTAATCTTTTTCACGCACTTTCATCTAGATTTTTTAAAAATTTCTGCCTAAATTTTGAAAGTAGTATAAGGTCATCAATATCAAACTGAACGCGAAACGATTGAAAAATTATTAAATTAACGCACGAGCATGCTCCTTTAACACGCCAACGACCCCTCCCCAATTTGCCTTCGTCCCCCAAGCTGATTTTATTTAAAAAAAATGTTTTAATGCTTAAAAAATTAAAATTTCTTGGCAAAGAAATGAGCTTGGGGGACCAAATTGGGGGAGGGGCCGAGTATTCACTGAAATTGACCCTAAACAAATTGTCTTATCCTTTTTTACTTCGGTAAACATTTTAAATTCTTTTGTCAGAGCTTAGATTGTTGAATCACAGCATTTTATCATTCGAATTTTTTGTTCCAAAAAGTAATGCAAAATCAGTTAGCATTTACAGCTGTATTAGAAATTTAAAAAAAACTTTTAGAAAATCTCGCCCTATAGAAGAGGACAGTTTTTTTTACCTTGGTTACCCTTGTCAAACGATCATTTTCAAGGTATTGGATATTGTAGCCGTAAATGCCACCCGCCCCTAAGAAATAGTATTTTACCAAGGAATCCTACACGATACTGCATTCCGACCACAATAACGCCTCGAGGGTTAAAGTGACGTGCCAGTGTTTCCATTCCATAGAACCTGGTCATGCCGAACACAAAGCCTCCTCCGTGGATCCACACTAGCACGGGATATTTATGGCCTGGAGCTGGAGGTTTGGATGGAGCCATCACATTTACAAACAGACAATCTTCAGAGACTGGATAGAGCACTGGAATTTCTGGGCCAAAGTTTGCCATATTCTCTTGTTGGATGCATCCTGGCGGTAGAACCTGACCATTTATCTTTTTGGCTGGGTTGACTGGTAAAGGAAGTGGTTTCTGCAAATTTTAACAACTATTTATTGTCATTCTTTTGCTCTGGCCTCGAATATCTTCTCTTTTGCTCGCATTTTCAGCTGTGAAAATTCGGCAAATTCTGGTCTCACCGGTCTAAAGTGGTAAAAAAAGTCCTGGTAACTTCTTTTATATATATATATTTTGTCCTTCCCTAAAACAACAAAATGTACCTGAAATGTATTTTTAAATGTCGTTTGGGAGCCATATTTTGTTGTCAACCCGCTGCTTTAATGTAAACAAAGCTTGTGCAGAATTAAAAGTTGGATTAAAAGCCATGGATGTAAAACGTGATGAAAAGACTAAAAAGCGATACATTTTTTTTAGTTTTTTGACTTTAAAGATTAAACACCCAGCTGAGGTCGAAATTTTTTTCTATAAGCTAGCCCAACTCCTTAGTTAACTTTTTTGGTAACGAGCTGGCCGAAAAAACGGTTTCTCATTACTTTGAGTAAAGAAGACTAAAAAGACTAAAAAGCGATAAAAAATTTTATTTCTAAATTTTAACGCTTTTGACATCCATGTTGTAAACATTAATATCAGAATTGAAAAATGCCTTTAAAAAATGAGGTGCAATAAACCAAATCAGCTGTAAAAAGACGTACCGTATTTTCTCTAATTATAGCATCTCTGATTCAAAATCGTGTTCTTGGCATAACCCATTCTTCGAGAATTTTTCTTGGGCAAGTTACTTAAAATTTTGAAGCCAGAGAAATGAGGCCAGAGAAATGAGCTACCAGATGGGTGGTGACTTGCCTGAGAGAAGTTCTCAAAAAATGTGTCAAAAACACAATGCCAAAAACACGGTTTTAAGTTGGGGTGGGGCCGCATAACTAGAGGAAATACGGTAAACCAGCTGCAAAAACACGGTTTTAAGTTGGGGTGGGGCCGCATAACTAGAGGAAATACGGTAAACCAGCTGCAAAAACACGGTTTTAAGTTGGGGTGGGGCCGCATAACTAGAGGAAATACGGTAAACCAGCTGCAAAAACACGGTTTTAAGTTGGGGTAAATGCATAACTAGAGGAAATACGGTAAACCAGCTGCAAAAACACGGTTTTAAGTTGGGGTGGGGCGCATAACTAGAGGAAATACGGTAAACCAGCTGCAAAACACGGTTTTTAAGTTGGTGGGGCCGCATAACTAGAGGAAATACGGTAAACCAGCTGCAAAAACACGGTTTTAAGTTGGGTGGGGCTGCATAACTAGAGGAAATACGGTAAACCAGCTGCAAAAACACTTTTGCCTCGTTTAACTTTATACATTTGAAAATTCTTAGTCTTGTTACGCAGCGAGGTGCTTACTTTACTAACTAAAAAGTTCTCACCTCAAAACGGAGTTGTTCTACTGGCGGTTGGGCATATGGCAAGCTGTAGAAGGCATTAGTCACAAACTCTGACCCGTTGTGTTGATAAACATATTGTAGACCAGTAGCTTGGTACTCGGGCAGTTGTACAACTGGATCAACAGCACAACAAAACTTAAAGACCACAACAAACACTGTGAACACAATAGATCGATCCATAGTTCAGCTTTGGAAAATGGATATTAATGCGACTTCTCTTTTATACCAACATTTTTGCTTATCAGTCTGCCTATTTTTCTATATTTTTCCTATTTTTTTGGAACAGACAGATAGAATAATTTGTGTTAATTATTGTAAAATTATTCGGTGCCTCGCAACAATCACTTCAAATTCGCTGACAACTTTTTTGTACTGATGTTTTTTGCGTGTTTACAGGGTGTCGTTTAAAAATATTTATGTTTTTATATTTATATTATTTATAATTTTTATGTTTTTTATTCGTAAGTTTTTATTTCATCAACTGAGCGCTACAGCTTTTCAAAACACCCAAAAATGTTTCCTCGAGCCTCTTAGACGCGTTTGCATGGCGCAGTGGGTGAAGCGGGGAGCTATTGGGGAATCACAGGATTTTACATCGCAAAATAAGCTATTTTCCTACAAGTCACGAGTTCACCCCCCCCAACCCCGCTCATGGACACCATCAATTTTTCAATTTTTTGGCAATTTGTTTTACTAGCCTATTTGACCTAAAATGAAAAAGTGAACGTAGGTCATAAATATCAGATTTTCACCTTTTCCTATAAAAATTTGAGTATAGGCCCGACGAAAGTCCAGATTTTACATAAAATACACGACAAAAAGATACATGAACCTTATTTTTGTATGTAGATGCGGAGGTTTGTATTTCAGATGATAAGTTATACACCAAAAGGAAGCTAAAGATCTCCTCTGTCGGAAAATACAGATCAAATTTTTAAAATACAGAATTTAGAAAACTAGAAGCCATTTTAAGTCTGGAACACGTTTTTCCAGTCAAATTTGGAGAGTTTTTTAATTTCGCCCAAAATTTGCTTGAAAAGCTAAAAGAAACGCTTTCGGGCGTTTTGAACAGCCGAGCGCCTTGATAGAACCTTTTGAAAAATCAAAAACATTTTAAATTTTGCTCACAAACAAAAATTTTGTTTAATGTTTGTGTCACGAAATTTTGTTTGCATAATTTTTCTTTTGCTCTTGCTTTCTAACTTCTTTCCTATCTTTTTTAACAAAATTTAAATCCTGTCGCCAGGTACATTTCCAAACTGCTAACAATTTGTTTGTCATGTTAAGTCAAACGGTTTTATGAGAGAGATAAGTATGGTGGAAATGATTTTTCAACTTCTGGGCTCAAATTGCATTGTGGAGGGTTCTATACTTGAATAGCTCACTTTTTTAGTTGGCAGCACCTCTCCAAGACACCATTTTTTTATTTTTTACTAGAAGACGCTCAACCACAATAGAGTCACCCTGTACCTGCATTTATTTTTTTAATTTAGTTCAACTCGCAAAAATCATAATTCTACTGCATGCACAGCAGTCTGTTGTATAAATTAGTTTGAGTACGGCAAAATTAATTGATTTTTACAAAAAAATATATTGGATCGAAACATAGCTAATGTATTCTTTAATTATCCCCCACTCTAGGTATACATATCTGGTGAGATTTAAGGTTGTGATATTGCCAGGACACAATGTTTGTGGACACTTGTCTGGACAGATTGTTATTTTTTTAAACGAATCTGGACGAAATTTTTCTTAACTTAAAATCTTCAATGGGAAAGAAAAATTCAAAAAAAAATTAATCACTGTTCATGAAACTTATTTTACATTTACAGGGTAGCCCAAGTATTCCAGCCGATTTGAGCCGATTTTTTCTTCAAAACTCCAAGAAACACAAATTATGGCTCATTCGATAGCCTGAAATCTGTGGTTTTGTTTGACACCAAACCTTTTATTGAGCCTTTTATTTTTATTGAGATATGATTATTTAAAGAAAGGGGTGTGTCTTTCGCATACTTGGGCTACCCTGTAATATTATTAAAAATCAAGTTCTTCGTTGACATTGCTAGGTTCATCAAGTTCCTGCTTTTCAAAATGTTCTTCCTTTTGAGTTTATCTCAGCTGCTGACTTTTTTTGCGCTGCCTTGAACACTTTATCTTCAAGATGTGCTTAATATATGCCATTGGAGAGTCTGCGACGTCCATCTTTAGGGGCATACTCACCCGTTCAAAATTTTTACCCGTCAATTCAAAAAATTTTCCTAAAATTTACTGACGCACACCGACGACCTTTTAGATAACAAGGCTGTCCACCAGGTGAGTGTATATATTGTGTTGATCTTGTTTTGTCGATCGTTTGAGCTCAAGCTAGCCATTGAGCCCGTTCTGTCTTCATAATAAGTATATAGAGACGTTTTTACATCCTTTTCAAGTTTCTTATGTAACGGGTGTCCGAAAAGTTGTGCACGGACTTTTGAGCTGATTATTCAAAGTAAAAATATTGCTGCAAGAAAATTTCAAAACGTAGGTTTTGTAACTCTGTTCGTCTTCTATAAAGCTGTTCTGAAATTTTTTAGTCCAAGTACTTCTATGGTCATTTTGAGATGTTGACAAGCATTTTCATCATTTTGAATGATCAATTGCTTTATTGAATTTCTAGCGTCACGACAATAATCTCACAGCCATGTTGTAGCGCAACTCAAGAGCTACAAAACCTATTTCACAGAATGCCTTTTTAAAATCTGAGTGTTGAGATATGGCCTTCTGAATGAAATCAATTTAAAAATGACCAAAATCCCAAAAATTTGGAAAAACTTAGATCGATCCTGGGCATTGGGGCATATCCACGTGGTTCCGGCCCCATCCTAGTAGTTAGTGCCAGATTTTGGTTAAATTTAGGGTGGGGGCACCAACCCAACAAGTGCCAAAACAACTCACGATTTAGTGTATTTTTTGTAATTTGATTAAAATTGCTGTTTCTAAAATGTACATGTATTTGTTTTTCATAGATTAGTTGGTTTCATAATTTTCTCAAAATTTTATATGGCATTTGCTGAAAATAAAAATTTCATGTGATAGAGCACAAAAAACTGCATCAGATACAAGTGTTAGATTCCAAGTAAGACTGTGTTTTCCGTTTTTTGTGAGAATTGTTGAAGTATGATGGAAACTTGGTCGTAAATGGCCGTTTCTCTTCAATCAGCTCAAAAAAAACGGAAAACACAGTCTAACTTGGAATTTAACACTTGTATCTGATGCAGTTTTTGTGCTCTATCACATTTAATTTTTATTTTCAGCAAATGCCCTATAAAATTTTCAGAAAATTATGAAACCAAGCCACAACCACCTGAATTCTCGTCGAAAAGCACCCTGTTTTTTTCGGGAAAAAAGAGTCAAATTGTTTTGGCTTTAATTTTTTTATATTTGCTTATTGTCTTGTGAGTCTTTGTACTAATTTTGTTGCATTTTTCCTGCTGATCATTTTGCTATATTGCACTCTCGATTTTCTATAGAAAGTCGGCCAGGAATATGCCAAATTAGGTATCCTTCAAGTTCCAATACTAGGAAAACAGCTGATTTTGCCTTTTCTCCTGTGATTCCTGAGTGAGTTTCGGTTAATTTTCGTGCTGAATTTTCGCCTGTCTTGTAGCTCTTGAATTTCTCTACAAGTATTGACCAAGCATAATGCAGCTATACACTGCTATGACGTGCTCTTGAGCAGCTTTGAGTGAAAATTTTGCAGGTGAGAAAATGGTGGTTTTGTGAGTTGGACGCTGGTTGTATATCTTTTTGCAAACAGATTGGAGCTCACATACACTCATTCTAAAGGGTAGGTCCCAGCTGTCGTTTTGACATATTACATTCATAGATGTGGTCTGAATATAAGTGGTGTCCAGCTCTCGTGAGATTCTTCAGTTTCCTTGAAATGGTCGTCCATTTCAAAGCGGTTATTGGGTCACTACATCACATCCAAACACCCATACTCATACTTTCAAAAATAATCTACGTGAAATTCTGCATCTAAATCAACCAATGTAACAGGCGGCATTTCTTGTTAAAGTAATACAGGTTGCTTTTTGGAGTATTCAGTGATTAATCTATGAAAAACAAATACATGCACATTTTAGAAACAGCAATTTTAATCAAATTACAAAAAATACACTAAATCGTGAGTTGTTTTAGCACTTGATGGTGCCCTCACCCTTAATTTTTTTCCAACCTTATCGAAACACAGATTTTTTATTTATTTTTCATTCACAAACATACATCTCTGATATTTGACACCACAAGTGAAAAAATATGTCTGGACCATTGAATTTTGTTCTCCGCACAAAATCAGACACGTATGACAAAAACAGAGTTCTGAGAGTTCCGAATTCATTCTTATGTCGAACCTTATATTTGACATGATTGAGTGTCAGATGTTGATACTCTTCGTGAACCAGACAGACGGGGAACGAGAAATTTAGGGTGGGGGCCCTAACCCAATAAGCGCCGTTGTTTTCTTTGTCGGGACCGAGAAAGATATACACTAAATCGAGAGGCGACTGTAGCATTAAAACACACAATGATTGAAAATTTTGACCCTAGTATAGAATACCCCCCCAAACTTATGCGTTTTAAAACTTAAGTAAAGAGAACCTAAATATATGTTCCAGACCCCAGAAAAAGTGCGTGAAACACTTATTAATCACAACTTCCATACGCTGGCCTACCCCTAAGCCTAAGTAAAGAGCACCCAAATATATGTTCCAGACCCCAGAAAAAGTGCGTGAAACACTTATTAATCACAACTTCCATACGCTGGCCTACCCCTAAGCCTAAGTAAAGAGCACCCAAATATATGTTCCAGACCCCAGAAAAAGTGCGTGAAACACTTATTAATCACAACTTCCATACGCTGGCCTACCCCTAAGCCTAAGGGCTAAGCCTAAACTTGTTGTTCCAAAGGGTAGTTACAACGATTTTTAGAAGGTCTGATTTGGGGGGTATTCTATACTAGCGCCAAAATTTCTATCACTGTATACATGTACAATGTTTGTAAAAAAGTTAAGAATTATTATAATTAAGTTTAATAAATTCTCAACAATTATTTTTGGCGTCTTTTTTGGAATAGAAAAAGCAATAACTACTTTTGCTGTGTATAACCACAAATGATTTCTCACCAAAGCACATTCAAAGACAGCTAGTCTCAAGTGGAAACAGGTTTGGCATTTAACGTTTTCAAAGGTGTTTGAGTCAGTTTGTTGCGATTGTATCTCACAGCCTTTTCCGGTCAACCTGTTTTGCACTACGTCTATGCACTGCATTTTAATTATATTTTAAAATCTGTTCCATTGCATGTTTGAGTAGAAGGCAATGACCCCTTCTGTAGAGACCCTTACTAAAACAGCCAGACAACAGTTTATTCTGGGCAATTATGAGGCTAGTGTGGCCACTTACAGATTAGCTATAGGCAGGTTGTCTGAAAGAATACAGTTGCAGTCTTCAGAAGTGACTCTAAGGAATAAATTGGTAGAGGTTGGTATCTTTTTGATGCTAAAGTGTAGATTTACTACGAAGTTTGCAGTAAAAATTTTAGCTTTTCACGTCTATTTTTTTCTGTCAAACTTAAGTCTGATTTTAAAAAATTCATATATCAGAGTTCTCAAATTTTTTTCAAATGTATAAATTATGACTACTTTTGAAGGAAATGAATTTTTGATCCAGTGCTTATTGCCAAAAGGAAGCAAAAAAACATTTTGACGTGAAATTGTAAAAGTAAAAAAAAATGAAGCCTCCGAAAAAGTACAATTTTGTAAACTGAATCTTAAAGCCTTGTCATAACATATGATTATAAAAAAACACAATATTTTTACTGTTTTTAAGAACAGAGTTTAGTTTATTTTTGCTTCTTTTGCATTAAAAAAACAATAAACTTTACCTAAAAAACAAAGCGTTTATCACCTTTCAAATACTCATGTTTGGGACGATTCTAACCATGGTACGCAAATTAAACAAATTCATTACTTTGATTATAATCAAAAATTTTGTGTTGTTTTTTTGCACCCTTATTTATTTTGTTTTTTGTTGACATGTTCCGGTTATAAAAATCAAAGTTGTAGATTAGTATCTGCTGAGCAAGCTTGCCACTAACCGCTACGAACATGTCTGCAAACAACCGAAACGAGGTGGCAAAACAAACACTCACTTGATTAATTTGCGTACTATGATTCTAACAAATCTGGATACGAACAATTAAATTAAACGGTTCTTATCCTTTATCCCGACCCCACCCAAGTTTTGATTGTTGAACTTTATTTTTATTTTGACACAAATAAGTTGATTCGCCTTTTAACCAGAGTTTCCTTGTGCAGTAGGACCAAGGTGACAAAAATTTGTTCAATTCCATACTTTTAGATTATTTTCCAGTGTCCCGGTACCCTTTTAAATTAGGGTGGGGTCAGGATAAAGGACAAGAACCAATTAAAGAACAATTAAAAACCGTGTACAATAAAATTTAGTTGATTTACGACAAAAATAAACCGAAAGCCGTTTACTGGCCGGTTTACGAACCGAAAAAAACCGTAACCGAAAAGCGGATACGCCAAAACGTTGGTAACCGAAAACCGGATACGCCAAATTGACCGTAACCGTATATATTTTCAGTTTCGCAACACTCTGCGAGAAGAACTTGAATCCATAGAAAATGAGCTGATGCCATTGGAGAACCAGGTAAAAGCCAAATTTGAAAGCGCCCTAGCTTTGGAAGCCTCTTCCAGTGACTCTCCTCCAGCTGATCCAACAGTGCGTCCCCATCCAATCACTCCAAACACTCGACCACTAGGTCCAGCGCTCAAAAAGGTAGTTCCTCGAGGGAGTCCTGTTCAAACATCCGCATCCAAAAAGACACTACCTGAAAAGAAGAAATTGGCAAATGTTAGTAAGCCAGGTGGAGGCAAGGCAAGCGGGGCAGATGCAGCCTCAGCCACAGCCAATGCTTATGGCAATATAGCTGGGCCAAGCATGTCGAAGGTTGGAGATGCAGCTCAAGAAGAAGGTGGTGAAACTAGTGAAGCAGGCGATAGAGTCTTCGAAACTATGGGATATGACCATGGTAAGTGGGCTGTCGACTCTCGCAATGACGAACGCCCAAAAAGTTAAGGCCGACACTTTTTTATCTAATTTTTAAAGGGGCATGTTCACCTATTTAAAGTTTGTCCCGAAAAAAATCCTAATTATTGAACTTCTGTACGGATTTTTTAACCTGAGTTTCTGTCAAAACTATACCTAAAATAAAATTCTAGGCCTTGTTTTGATAGAAACCAAGTACAGAAGTTCAATGATTAGGAAAATTTTTTTGAATTTGCGGGGATAAAATTGAACAGGTGAGAATGCCCCTTTAAAGTATTTTGTCAATTCTGATCCGAGAGTTTAGTTTGAAATATTGCAAAGATTCCTATCTTGAAGATTCCTATTTTGCCGGTCGTTTCTCAGAAACACGATAATTTTGCCATTCAGACCCGAAACACTCGATATAACATCGGCCTAAATCCAAAAAGGGCGGTGGTATATTGAGCGTTGCATGTGTAAATAACGAAAAAATCGGAATTTTTGCGATATTTCGTTTACCGTATTTCCTCTAATAGACGGGCATGCCCGTCTATTTTTCAACCCCCTTCGGGGGTGCCCGTCTATTTTTCAACCCCCTTCGGGGGGTGCCCGTCTATTGAAGCATGCCCGTCAATTAGAGCGTGCCCGTCTATTAGAGCGTGCCCGTCTATTGAAGCATGCCCGTCAATTAGAGCGTGCCCGTCTATTAGAGCGTGCCCGTCTATTAGAGCGTGCCCGTCTATTGAAGCATGCCCGTCAATTAGAGCGTGCCCGTCTATTAGAGCGTGCCCGTCTATTGAAGCATGCCCGTCATTAGAGCGTGCCCGTTCATTAGAGCGTGCCCGTCTATTGAGCGTGCCCGTCTATTGAAGCATGCCCGTCAATTAGAGCGTGCCTGTCTATTGAAGCATGCCCGTCAATTAGAGCGTGCCTGTCTATTAGAGCGTGCCCGTCTATTAGAAGCCCGTCTATTGAAGCATGCCCGTCTATTGAGCATGCCCGTCTGTTAGAGCGTGCCCGTCTATTAGAGCGTGCCCGTCTATTAGAGCGTGCCCGTCAATTAGAGCGTGCCGTCTATTAGAGCGTGCCCGTCTATTAGAGCGTGCCCGTCTATTGAAGCATGCCCGTCAATTAGAGCGTGCCCGTCTATTAGAGCGTGCCCGTCTATTAGAGCGTGCCCGTCTATTGAAGCATGCCCGTCTATTGAAGCATGCCCGTCTATTAGAGCGTGCCCGTCTATTGAAGCATGCCCGTCTATTAGAGCGTGCCCGTCAATTAGAGCGTGCCCGTCTATTGAAGCATGCCCGTCAATTAGAGCGTGCCCGTCTATTGAAGCATGCCCGTCAATTAGAGCGTGCCCGTCTATTGAAGCATGCCCGTCATTGAAGCTTGCCCGTCAATTAGAGCGTGCCCGTCTATTAGAGCATGCCCGTCAATTGAAGCATGCCCGTCAATTAGAGCGTGCCCGTCTATTGAAGCATGCCCGTCTATTGAAGCATGCCCGTCATTAGAGCGTACGTGCCCGTCTATTGAAGCATGCCCGTCAATTGAGCGTGCCCGTCTATTGAACATGCCCGTCAATTAGAGCGTGCCCGTCTATTGAAGCATGCCCGTCAATTAGAGCGTGCCCGTCTATTGAAGCATGCCCGTCAATTAGAGCGTGCCCGTCTATTGAAGCATGCCCGTCTATTGAAGCATGCCCGTCAATTAGAGCGTGCCCGTCTATTGAAGCATGCCCGTCAATTAGAGCGTGCCCGTCTATTGAAGCATGCCCGTCAATTAGAGCGTGCCTGTCTATTGAAGCATGCCCGTCAATTAGAGCGTGCCCGTCTGTGAAGCATGCCCGTCAATTAGAGCGTGCCCGTCTGAAGCATGCCCGTCAATTAGAGCGTGCCCGTCTATTGAAGCATGCCCGTCAATTAGAGCGTGCCGTCTATTGAAGCATGCCCGTCAATTAGAGCGTGCCCGTCTATTGAAGCATGCCCGTCAATTAGAGCGTGCCCGTCTATTGACATGCCCGTCTATTGAAGCATGCCCGTGAATTAGAGCGTGCCCGTCTATTGAAGCATGCCCGTCAATTGAGCGTGCCCGTCAATTAGAGCGTGCCCGTCTGTTGAGCATGCCCGTCAATTAGAGCGTGCCGTCTGTTGAAGCATGCCCGTCAATTAGAGCGTGCCCGTCTATTGAAGCATGCCCGTCAATTAGAGCGTGCCATCTATTGACATGCCCGTCAATTAGAGCGTGCCCGTCTATTGAAGCATGCCCGTCAATTAGAGCGTGCCAGGTCTATTGAAGCATGCCCGTCAGGTAGAGCGTGCCCGTCTATTGAAGCATGCCCGTCAATTAGAGCGATGCCCGTCTATTGAAGCATGCCCGTCTATTGAAGCATGCCCGTCAATTAGAGCGTGCCCGTCTAT
>JAMRYI010001518.1:0-21195 GCA_029231635.1 Ditylenchus weischeri | reverse complement strand
ACGTTCCACAGGTGTCGACTCTATGTTTGTACTATACTTTACAGGCCCGGACGTCAGCTGGAACAAGCCGTTTAAGTGAAAAGATTCGCCACTATTATAATATCTGGATGAGCAATGGTGATCGACAAGAATTTACGACTGCAGGAAATCCTAAGGCTCCAGCTCTAGAGGTCGTCTTGGACTGGGTTGATCGTGCTTGGCACGAACTCCAAAGAAGTCATTAACAAACCGGCAAACACTTCGCATGCCTTAACTTTAAATCTTCCTTGATGTCTTTTAGTTTGTGCGCTTACCACTTCGATCGATGGATCAGAAGATTGCGAGATAGCATGCTACAAGCCGGAAGGACCAATTGGAGTAAGGGGTCTAGAAGTTCTTCGTAAGATCAGAGCTGAAGAATTGGGTCGTGACGGACAAAATGACGAAGAAACCGCGTGTATTTCTGATGAAGAAGATGCTCTTAATTTGGAAAATGTCAATGACGATGATTTGTTTGAAGTTGTTTGAAATAAAATTTTAGTTTGTTATTGGAATGAGAGCACGAGAGTTAATGTAGTCACTTCAAAAAGCAAAGATAACAGCTACTGTCTTTCTATCGCTGCTACCGCTGCGAAAATTGAAAGGGGGCATTATTAGAGGGGGACATAATTAGAGGGGGACATAAATAGAGGGGGGGATATTAATAGAGGTTATACGGTAGGTTAAATTACGACTATTTCTATAAGTTCTACACGTTGGCTTCCCACTTTTTACGTTACAACAATACGGAAACGAAGATATTTTATCTTCTCACGAATATTCGGGTTTCACAACTCTAACCATGCCCGTCTACGTCCATGATTGTCCCCCACCAATTCAAAAAAATTCCTAATCATTGATCTTCGGTTCGGATTTCTTAACTTGGTTTCTAACAAAACTTTACCTTAAATTATATTCTAGGCTTTTTTTGTTAGAAACCAAGTTGAAAAATTCGTACAGAAGTTCAATGATTAGGAAAAAATTTTCAATTGGCGGGGACAAATTGTGAAACAGGTGAGCATGCCCCTTTAAATTTCAAAAGACTCAAAAGAGTACGCTGCTAGATGAAAGAGTACTGTCCCTCGGCGATTCAAATTTCAGCAATTGCCAGTCGTCGTAGAATGCGTGAACATGGTGCTTTAAGACAGGATCACAGACACAAGTTGACGTGATATTCTGAAGCATATTTTTTATCCAGAAAAATGCTACTAAAGTTAAATTAAAAATTTCAGAAAATTGCGCCTAAAATGGGGTCTAAAATGTAGACAATACATCGAAAAAAATCCAACATGTGCAAACTCTTTGATAACGGGGCACTTTTATAGTTATACAGACACCCCCCCATACTCGGATTTTTTGACAAGTGACCCAAAATCACCTCCCGAACTCATTTTTTCTGCTCTACGCGATAAAAGAAGGATTTCTGAACACATTCTGATTAAAAAAATTTGAATTTTGTCAAAAAAATTTTGCCTCCCGTCACTCAGGAGTAGATGGTCATTTTAGGGTGCTTTTCACTAAATTTTAGTATTTTTCGAGTCGAATAAAGGTAAAAATGATAGATTTTGAACAGGTTTTTACTTTCTGGAGCCCACCGCATAAAGAAACTCTGGTATGCATATGCATTTTTTACATCCAAAGTCACTTTCGAGTGATTTGTGTCTAAGGTATGTGGGTGTGCGCATCTCTAACCCATCAAGCCCCCTGCGCCAACTCACCCCCCTTTGGTGAGCAAACGGATTGATGAAAGACTTTGATGGGCTGGACGGACTTTGAGTAGCCGTATCCCCCAAGTCCACCCTGTTTTTCCGCCTTGTCTGCAACGGCACCGTGGGTGTGGCAGTGTAGTTGGCGGGCAGGACAGTTGCAACAACCCCCCTTCGGGGGCGCAGGGAGCTTGATGGGTTAGAGATGCGCGCACTCACTACCTTAGACATAATTCCGAGCAAGACTCTTGGTTGAAAATGCATTTAGAGGCCTTTTTGCCAAGTTCCAACAAGAAAAATGTGATAAATACCCATAAAAATGACCATAAAATACCAGAAAAAGGCCATTTTTCATTGAATGTGTGAGTCGAAAATTTTTTACAAATATAATTTTTTTTATTCAGAAAGTGTTTAGAAACGCTTCTTTTATCGTGTTGAGCAAAAAAATGAGCTCGGGGGGTGATTTTTGGTCACTTTTCAAGAAATCCGAGTATGGGGGGGTGAACTATAAAAGTACCGATAACGGTGTTAGAAAGAGTGTATTGGATACAGTGTATCCCAACAATTTTGAACTAAAAAATGTCTATTTCGAAAATGTTCTAAACTTGCAAAAATGAGTTTTGAATTTCACCGAACTCGTAAAAACGAGTTTTAACTAGGGTTGGGCAAATTACCATGGTCAAATTAGAAGGTTGGTTCACACCTTTTACAACATACTCTGACACTTATATAATACTTTCCATGCTCTTTTAGCACACGAAATCCATGAATACTGGGGTAGAAGACATATTGGGGTCAAAACATTAGTTGAAGTTGGCTTGCCTGCACATCTAAAAAGGATCACACTGGCCTACAAATGGGTGTATGGCAACGAAGTAAGGTGAGAAAATAACAAGCAAGAGTTAGCTTTTAACTTACATATTAGAGGATGTTCCAAAAATAAGTAGATTTTTCGAAAATTTATTCAAGAGCTTACGCTCACCGGTGAAACTGCGAATTTTAAATGGGGTTTCAGCCAACGATTAAAATATATTTTAGCCACAAGGATTTTTACGCTCAAAAAAGTAGAGAACAGAGTTTTGCAAAAGTAGCAACGTAAGAAGCGATACAATCATTTGGTCAAACAGATGAAGACGCCCCCCAAATCAACTTTTTTTAAAAGTGTTTTTAAACACCCTATATCGACTCAAAATCGCCTCAGGAGTTCAAAAAGACATTATTTTTGAGTTTTGGTCTATAAAAAATCGAATTTTTGAAATGTCGACCATATGACTGTTTTACCCTGTTTTTCAACATGGGACTTGGCAAAAAGTACCTCTAAATGCATTTTTGATCGAGAGTTTTGCTCGGAATTATGTCTAAGGTAAGTGAGTGCGCGCATCTCTAACTCTCAAGCCTTCGGGGCGCAGGGGGCTTGGTTGCTTGGGGTTGAGATGCGCACACCCACATACCTTAGACACAAATCACTGAAAGTGACTCTGGATGCATAAAAGCATGCTACCATAGTTTATATGCGTAGGCCCCAGTATTCAAAACTATGTTCACTCAATTTCCTCTGAAATTTGTTGAAAAAAATATTTATTGACTTAATTGACTTTAATAGGCAAATAGTCGAAATTTCAAAATGTGAGAAACTCTTTTCATTGACCCTCTGAAAATTTGTTGTCGAATAAAGAATATTTAGTTGATATAATTTTGACTTAATTGATTTAATAGGGCAAATAGTCAGAAATTTAAAACGCAGAAGTTGCCTTTGTCCTAATTAGACAAAAACCTAAAAAATAATGTATTTTCGAACTCCTGAGGCGATTTTAGGTCGATATAAGGTTTTGGGAACATTTTAAAAAAAAACTTGATTTGGGAGTTGTGTAAATGCAAGTAGCGCTTTGAGAATATCTAAGTACAAAGCTAGTTGCCTTGGGTCCTGAGTTAGACACGCTTATTAGAGATAATACGGCAATTGGAATTGCACCCTCAAAAATCTAAACTTCACGGGTAATTTCAATTTGGCGTCTTTGCAGTCAACCCTCGATTTAACGACACCCCAAAAGTTTGTTCCCACCACGGATCCGACACTTTTTAGCTCGTTCTTTGAAGTCTTTTGCCAGTTGTCTTTGGTCAGTCTAGTCCAAAATATTGCAAGGATTCTGATTTTGCCGATCGTTTTTGCAAGTAACAACAGTTTTGCCGAAAAGCTTTGCTGCTATTCGACTTAATGGATCTTGGCTTTCTAACAAGCTATAAAACTTCACTGGATAAGTTCTGGAATATAGGGATTAAAAATGTTTGAAAAAGCGTCAATTAAAAAAACCTATAAATCTTTACATTCTTGAACTCATTTAGTAGAGTTTGATAGATTGTTAGAAATCCATATTTCAGGTCTACATGATAGTAAAAATAATTTAAAAACATTACAAAAAAAATCCTAATAATAACGCCATATTATAAATTTATTGGTGAAATTCCATAATTCACCAATAAAATTCAGTTTTTTGAGGGTGCACTTCAGTAACAGCCTTTAAAAAATTGCTTGAGAGACCAAGGCAAAATATTTTGATTGAACTTTACTTAAAAACTAGATTCTGTTCAAAAACTTGACCGGTCGAATTTAAAAAAGATTTTAAAACTCTTACTATGATAGCTAGACTTATCAATCTCCTAGATACTACATTTGGGCTGAAGAAGACTATTGGAGAATCGACACAGCCAATTTCAAAGCCGAAGTCGACTATCCTAGAAAAATCGCTGAGAATTGGAAAGGAGAATTGTCCTGGCCCGAAGCTAAAATAACGGCTGCCTTTACTTGGAAAGATGGTTAGCAATCTATGAAAATACCGTATTATCTCTAATAAGACCCCATGGGGCCTTATTTTTCAACCCCCTCTTTGGAGGTGGGGTCTTATTAGAAGGTGGGGCCTTATTGGAAGGTTGGGTCTTATTAGAAGGTGGGGTCTTATCAGAAGGTGGTGCCTTATTAGAAGGTGGGGTCTTATTAGAGATAATACAGTAAGTATAATATACAAAAAAATTTGATATAGATCTATATTTCGTTGGAGAATCCATGTTTTACAAGTTTGCCAGCCATACAATGGGTGTAGCCAGAGGCTATCCTAAGCCATTTGCCCATGTTCTCCAGCATTGCATGCCTCATGTAGAAGCTTTAATTGCTGACGAACCTGGCGTGAAATCTATTTATTCATCAGCTGAGAGATTACGGCAGAATTTGTATATATTAGTATTTATTGTCTTTGTTGCTACTATATTCTTTTGACAATAAAATTTGGTCAAGGAGAAGGCATTTCTCACAGCAAAAAAGAATCATGTAAAAACTCGACTACCACCGGGTTTGCCTATTTTTATGACTAAATTTTCTAGATGTAAGCCTGGTAATTTTACAAAATATTTTATTTGGTAACTGCAACAAATACACACATGACATACAGAATAAAAAATAAAAAATTCAGAAAAAGGTAGGTACACAAAGTTAAAATCGGCAAACAATTTATTTAAACTTTTTTTTAAAAGTTTACCCATTAGCGATAGATTAAATTTATACGAATGATTCTCATAGTAGAGGTTAAATTTTGACACAAAATGCGTTAGTTGAACAGTTACTTGGAGCATTTTCTTGTAACTGATGGCTCATCTTCATTCCCGTTGTTTGCTCGTCGTTTTCTGGTAGCAGGAGATGACTGGCCATTGATTCTATCCGCAGCTTCTTCTCGCACCAGTTGACTAAAATCAGTTTGCACACCACCTACTCCTTCTTCTCGCTTGTAGTCTACTCTGTCAAATGTTTCAGTCTGATTGGAGTCACTGTTGCCAAAGTCCACTTCTGAGAAAGCTGCGCCATTAGAGTCTTCGTTGTTTGTGTTGGAGAAGTTAAGTCTGCTCGCCATTGCAGTAGTTCCATCTGCAAGCAAAAAAATGTTAAAAATTTAAATTTTTGGAGGGGAGATGATGATATAAACTACCGTATTCTCTCTATTATTCCCACACTCTCTAATAATCCCTCAGTCTGAAGGGTGATTAGAATATAATCCCACACTCTCTAATAAACCCACAGTCTCTAAAAAACCCACAGTCTCTAATAATCCCACAGTCTTTAATAATCCCACAGTATAAAAAATCGAGTTCAGAATCTGAATTCTTGGCGTTCTGTCAATCAATTGGGCTTTGCCCGTGTAGGTTGGAATTCGGCCGACTACGCCAATTGTAATAACGTGTAAAACAGTCGCCTCGCTATTTTTATGCACAACATTCAGCTCTCTTCAAGATGTCAAGCGCCCATGAAGAAAGTTCAGATAAAGGGAGTGGCGGTCCATCTCGGAAGCACAGGAATTACAGCGCGGAATTCAAGCTCAAGGTGATCCAATCGGCTCTCGTGGGATCAAAGGACTCAGCCAGCAAGCACTACGGAATTAATCGCAGGCTCGTCTACGACTGGATGGAGAAGGAAGAGGAGATCCGCAAGCAAGTGTAAGGCTTTAGAAACTCTCACGTATTCGCATTATCTTCGTCATTTTAGGTCAACTTCTAAGCACGCTAAGCGTATATCAGGTGGAGGAAGATCTGGTAAGCACGAGCATCTCGTCAACGAGCTGGCAAAGTGGGTCTGGATGAATTGGCGAGAAGAATGTTTCCCGATGGATGATCCAGCACCAGGCGAAGAAGGATTTCGAGCAAACCGACCAGGAGTTCAGAGTAAGGTTAAAGCATTATTTATTTATTTAATTTAAAGAATTTCAATTAATTAAGGCTAGCGAAGGACTGCTACAGAAGTTTATGAAAAGGCACAACTTTGCTTCACGCCGAGGGACCACCGTCTGTCACCGCCTCTCGAATACCCTTCGAAAATTGTCCAGTTCATCAAGTACGTGGCCAAGATGAGGGAGAAGCACCAGTGTGATCACATCTACGCCTGCGATGAGACTGCGGGTTGGCTAGATGCGAGCGGTGGTGCTAAGGAGGTAGGCTTTACAATTCTTGGATGTTATTAAAACCATTTTCAGGTTCCAATCCTTACAACAGGGCACGATAAGGCTAGGATCACTGTGATGCTGACAGCGAGAAGCAATGGCAAGAAGATGAAACCTCTGATGCTACTTCCGCGAGTGCGTCCCGACAAGAACATCATCAAGCAATTCGGTCAGTAGTTGTTCCTCGTCTGGGCTGGCAAGATCTTGATGGACGATTCACACACTGCTGAATTCCTCAATCGCGTAATGGGCCAGCCGATGTTCAAAAGAGACTCCTGGTTTGGGATGCTTTCAGATGTCACACCAGCGAAGCGACAAAAAAAGTTCTGCTTGATCTCGATCTTCACACAGCTGTCATCCCCGGTGGCTCTACGAAGTTCATTCAGGCTAGCATCGTTTCACACTCTTAGGTTATATTAATTTGTTCTTTTTAGGCTCCGAACGCATGCTGGAATGCTCCATTCAAGGCCCACAATTCTTATTTTGCACATGCCGCTTGGTTTCGCGTTCTTTAAGGGTTTGCTTTATCCAACCTAACTTAACCCTTGCAATGCCCTTCCATGTTTACACTAGACAAAACTTACTAGTTTCACCATTAGAGTTTTCTGCTGACAGCACAGATGCATTAGTGTCTTCACCAACGCCAGTAGGTAAAGTTTTGACAACAACACTTTTGGGAGCAACCATTACTGACTGACCAGACACTAGAAAAAACGTTAATAAAACTACCTGGTATCGTAAAAATTGCCCAAATTTTCAAGAAAAAATTGGTATCACAAAAAGTTTTACACCCACAAGTTGTTACAGCTATTTCCACTTTTAAATGGTATATACAGTCAAACATCAATAATTTGGCGTTTTCTCAAATGAGCTCACCGTGGTTTAGAGCCACATGTTGGCTTTTCTAAAATAATCCGACTAAGTTTTATGTACTATTTAAAAGAGGAGATGCAGGACTACAAACAACGTATGTTTATAAATTTTCGGAATACCTGTATGCGATGGTCAATAGGCATTGCTTACCTGGAACCCACTTAAAAACACTGATTGAGCTATCCTTTAACACTACCCATCTGCGTTCCCTGAAAAAGCAGAAATTATTAGAGTTAATATTAGCACAACTTCGGACACAAACCATTTGCGAACTTTGTCAACAGCATTGATAACTCTTTTTAATTCGTCTTTAGCTCTATTCCTAGTCTCTGCTCTCTTAAAACTGCCAAAATAAATAAAGTAAGGAAAATATCAAAGTTGAATAAACCTGAGCTCTTGGAAACACTTTCGCCGATGCAGCTCCACGACCACTAAAATCAATAATTTTTATTATACAAATATTAAAAAAAACATGAAGTTTTGATATAGCTTCTTAAAAAGTCAAACGTCATGCTTTGGCTAACATAATGCAACTAAGTACAGGGTGTGTCAAGAATTTTGCCCACTTTTAAATGGCCATAACTTTTTTTCTTGGGCTTTTTTCGAAATTCTTTAAACGCAGATCGACTTAGTTTTCGATGATGACAATTTTTTTGATATATAATGTCAAAAACAATATTTTCGACTGGTCCCCCCTGTGGTTTGGGCCGTGCCCTTCAAAACGCTATCCAGATGCCAGAACACAAACCACAGGTGGGACGAAGCGAAAATCGTGTTTTTGACATTATATATCAAAAAAATTGTCATCAAAAACTAAGTCAATCTGCGTTTACAGAATTTCGAAAAAAGCCCAAGAAAAAAAGTTATGACCATTAAAAGTGACAAATTTCTTGACAAATCCTGTAATTACACAAATAAATAGCCTTTAAACAAATATTTCTTAAAAATTTGTTTTAGAAAGTGCTTTTATAGCATGGCTCTTGTTGAGACGTTTTGAAATAAAGATCACTAAGTTTTATTCATTTTATTAATATTAATGCTTATTAAATTTTGACACTAAAAATAAAGATTTTGACGTAAAATCTCAAAATTATGAAAACTTGTGGTTCCAAACAAAGTAAAAATCTTTAAATAAAGTACGAATCAAATCCCTGTTTCATACTGTCTGTTTTTGACTCCACACGCTTAAAAAGTTGAAACGGTGGTTTTTATAGTGAACCGGAATAACATAGTTTACATATGCCTAAATTTCTAAAACTTTTCTACCAAAAATTTTTCTTACCCAAACTCTATATCATCGATTTTAGCGCCAAATATCATAATATTCGAGAGTGAAGGAAAGAAAAAAGTGTGTGCACACACAGTTTACGTTGTTTTGGAATTAGAGACTCAATGGGGTGTTTCCTTTTCCCTCCATCCTACATCATTCCCCTTCTTTTTCCCCCAAAAATGAAATAACATAAAAAATGAACGCACTTTGCATTTTGCATTATTTATTCGACGACAACAACAACCGGCAGCACAACCGTCGGTCAGTCCAAGCACGAGAAGAGATAGAGAACAGAAGGAAAAGAAGCAGCGTTTGTTTTCCTATACACACACACTTTTTTCTTACAGCAAATTTTTCGGTCGTCGGCAGTAGAAGCAGCAGCAGAAGCAAGTCGATGGCCTGGAAAGAAAAAATAGAAAAGCAGAAAAATAAGTGTGGAAAAATGACAGAGAAAAAGAGAAAACCACAAATATAAACAACAAGAACGATAAAAAAAAAAGGTGCAAAGAGACGAAATTAGAACACAGGCACACACTTGCAAGTATACCAAAAAAATCGATAGAGCTGTTGAAAACACGGTTTTGAAGTGCCATAAAAACGCCAAGTTTGAACGGTGCTAGAAAATTTTGAAAAGGCGCGTATTTGAATTAGATTTTTGTGCTTTGACTGTCTATCATTTCTGCTCTTACCTTTCATTCGGTGCTCTGCAAATGGTCTTGCGCGTATTGTTTTTATTATTGAATGAAAATAAAAAAATTTTTGCACAATGCTTGCATGGGTTATTAAGGAGTGTAAAAAGTGTTTTATTAAAATCACTGTAGTAGGTGATCATTAAAAGAGATTAGAATTCCTACGAAGGCTGTAGACTATGAACTATCAAGAAGTTCGGAGCTTTAAGAACTAGGCATGCATCACCAACCTGAGAAACAACTTTCACGGGCTTTATGCACCTTCTGACATTAAAATGAGAATTTTACAACCTCTTAAAAAAGTTCTCAAAAACCCAGCAACTAGTCGTCGGTTTGAAATAAGACTACCCCTGACAACCCCAATTATAACAGAAACATATTTTTATGTCATGTCACTTATGGAAATTCGATTGATTTTTGTAATGTCCGAAATCATGAAAGAAAAATCGCTTTACAAATGCTCAAGAATAATTTATGTTAATCTCCAATTTTGCAGCTCTTCTCTGCTTGTTTTCGGTTGCGAGGAAGTTTGATATTTGACTGGTTTCTTTCATAATTTTCTGCTGAAACATTCAAGACTCAAACTTGTGCAATGAACTATCAAGATCAACAACGCCAACAGCATTTTATGGCTCAAAGGATGGTTCAACAAGGACAAAGAATGGTCAGTTTCTGTTTTTTTAATGGCATCATAAATCACGATCGATCTGGTTTCTATGTGTCTTATGTTCAAACCTAACTGCATGAACCAAAATGGCTACTCAACTTATGGTCATACAGGGTTGCCAAGTGGGAAAAAAAATCAGCATATATAATGGCTGATTTATCGGCCAAAATTTTTTAAATTGCATTTTTATCATGTTTTTAAGCAGAATTTTGCCAAAACTCTGACCTCCGGGTTGCCAAGTCCCTCAAATTTAATGCTTTTTTGGACTGTGAAAACAGAATTTTTTAGTTTATTGATAATTTCTGAGTACAGACCATTTTAAAAAAGCACAGATTTGTCAAGTTTTCGAAAATCTATGCTTTTTAAAATGGTCTGTACTCAGAAATTATCAGTAAACAAAAAATTCTGTTTTACAGTTCGAATAAGCGTTAAATGCTTGGGAAACTTGGCAACCCGGAGGGCAGACTTTTGGAAAAATTCCGCTTAAAAACATGATACTATAGAGTCCAGACAATAGAGTCCATGATAAAAGTGCAATTTAAAAAATTTTGGCTGATAAATCAGCCATTATATATGCTGATTTTTTGCCCACTTGGCAACCTTGTGGTCATACCTCAGCAGCTGAAAATTTTCTCAATAATTTGTTTTTTATGTTTCTGATTCTTGAAAAAAATTTCGCATGTCATTTTGTTTTAAAACAAATTTGTTTTTGACAAAAATGGGTACTTTTCAATAAAAGTACACAAAGTTTTTGAAGAAATCACATCCAACTACTGTCCTATGTCCTTTCTATATAGTTTTAGAGTTCGTAGGGTAAGTTTTTACAAGAAAAGAATCTGAGCCAAACTAATTTAAAATTTTTTATGCCCGTGACGACAACAAAAAGTCATTTTATGAAAACAAATTTTTCCCTATAGTTCACCCTCAATGTAAAAATTTGTCTGTCAGGATGGCCAGATGCGAAAAGTTTGATCATCAGAGACGCTTTTCATGAGAAGCCTGGGTCCCTTCAACAATTTCATTGATTTTTTAGTTTTACTAAAAACCAAAAAAAATGAAACGGGATAAAATAAATTTGAAAAATTATTTTTATAACTATCCGTAATTTATAGCACCATTTTTAGACCTAATTTTCTTGTTCTTTCAGCCAATGCAAATGCAGCAGCAAAATTCTATGCCAAATATGATGCAGCAGCAACAACCTAACATGCAGCGCCAGACGCAGCAGTCCAATCCTCATTTGGTAGCTCAGTATTCCATGCAAAACCAGCAGCCGAATATGCCGGGTGGACCTGCTCAGCAGATGCATAGACTTATTATGCCATCCCAAGCAGGACAGCAGGGCCAAATGGCTGCTGGAGCTGGAGGCCAGATGTATCAACAATCAGAGGCGGATCTCCAAATGCAACAGGCCAACAGGTCAGTGCAGTAAACTATACTGAAAAAAAGATACAGCCTCTTAAAAGACCATGGTTTTTGCGCGCAGTATACAGTCGAACTCCGATATAACGCCACCCCCGATATAACGCCACCCCCGCTATAACGCCACCTACAAGAAGGACCCAAGCAATAAAATTACCCCCGATATAACGCCTCTGCTTCGTTTTTCAAATTTGGACGCGTAGTTTTTGCAACAAGAACACCGCTAATCCATCCATTCTCGGTCGCAGCGACACTTTGGACGAATTCTTATACAGAGAGCGCCAGAAAATCGAAAAGCAGAGTAGACTCACAGATTTCTTCCATGTTAGTTAGTTTGTTGTTTGGTAGATTGTTATTGTTTGAATAAACCTTATTTCATATTACCCCCCGATTTGATGCCGCCCCCGATACAACGATATAGCCACCAAATAACGGTCCCCAGGGGTGGCGTTATATTGGAGTTCGACTGTACCGCTATGGTGCTTTAAGGAATACATTAATATTTTTTTTTCGAAATTTTTTACTGTTATCCAGCTCAAAGTAGTGGCTGTTCGATGGACTAAGAAAACCGGCGAAGTAACAACTCATGAATGAGCTATGGCTGACCAAAAGAGCACCAAAATTTTGTGAAGAAAAGTCCAAAACAAAAATGATACTCGCCATATTCGATAGGATACAAATTGTCTAACTGGAAGGAAGATCTCGACAAATAAAAGTATTTGGTACGAAAAAAAAATATTTACCCGTTATTTTCTGTTAGTGATTTGTCGATTGATCTAATTAGTACACAGACCAGACCCCTGATTCACTAAGCAAATTAGCATTTTATTCAATGAATGACTAATTATTCTTGTTTATTACAGAGATATTCTCACCCAACAACGGCAGCACAATATACAACAGCAGCAGCGCATGAGTGATTACAATCAGATACTTTCCGAAGAAGAACGTCAACAAATCCAAATGCAGATACAAGCGGAGCCGGATATCGAGCGAAAGAAAATGATCATGCAGAATGTCATGCGCAAGAAGGTAAAAATTTGCGAAGAATATGTATTTATTATGGTTAGGTCACGGCCGGCTTTTTGACCCTCCCTTTTACTTGGTGATCGTGGCAGACTTTCTAATTCTGGAAATTTATGGTGGAAATGAGTGTGAAAATGGCCGGGTTTTGGCCATAGCATTTTCGATTAGCTTTCGATATTTATGCCAGTAAATGAGACTCTGCCGTCGATCTACCTACTTATTTGCTCAATTTCAGCATCACCAACAACAGATGAGAATATTTGAGCAGCAACAGCAAATGGGCGGAGGTGGTCCGGCGGCTCCTGCTGCAGGGGGTGCTAACTTACCTGGTGCAGTCAACACTTCAATGCATATGAGTAAAATAATATTGAAGATTTGTGTTTATAAACTTTTTAAATTTTAGCTATGCACCAGAGAATGGCGGCTCAGCACCAACAAAGCTCATCTCCTCATTCAATGTTGTACAATCAGCCAGGTCAACAACAGCAACAAGCAGCTATGCAGCCGGGATCGGGAATTCCTGGCCAAAACCAGCAGCAGCAAATGAATGTCCAGTCAGTGCATATCCAGTGAGTTTGGAAATTTGGAGTAAAAACTTAGACCTTATTTTTGAGGTTTTTGAGTGGGTAACCTTTTTGGTTTTTTGAATTGGCGGGGTCCAGGAAAAAAAGCTCAAAATAAAATTTTTTCTGGCCAAGTTTTTGCTAAAAATGACCAAATAAACCAGCTAAAAAAATTTCAATAAAAATCCTACCTTTTTCCATGCACATTTTTTAAATCATATTTTTCCAATTTTCAGAAGGATTCCCAGCCAGTCTGCTTTCAACAACTCTCCAGATGGCATGTCAGCAATGATGGGTGGTGGTCAATCGGGCGGCCAAGCTCAGACAGGTCAACCCATGATGCCTGGTTCTGGTCAACACCTTCAAGCTGGTCAGCCAGGGGGAATGCCTGGATTTGCTCCTGGAGGGCAGTCCGGACGTCCAGAACAGATGGGACAACAGCAACAAATGAGTCAGCAATACCTCCAACAGTTCCAGCAGCAACAACAGCAATTCCAGCAACAACAATACCAACAGCACCAGGCCTCCAACCAAGGCCTAGTGCCGAGTAGTGCAGTTTCCCAAGGCCCTCATTCCCACCATTCCACCCAGGGCAATAGTCCCATGCCTCCACAACCTCCTTCCAATCAAGCTGGTCCTCCCTCAAACGCTTCCTTGAGCCAGATGGGTGGTCCAGGAGGCCCTGGATCTGTGGGTGGAATACCAAGATCTGGGGTAGGCAGCCATTATGTGGGATCTCCGTCAGTTCAGGGAGGAGTGGTGGGACGACCCCCTTCTGTGGGAGCACCTGCTTCCAACACTGCGCCTAATGCTGCCACTCCAGCTTCTGCTAGACCAAACACTCCGGCTAGCAAATCGGGTAAATCTATTTTTGGCCCTAATGTCAAATCCGAAAATTACAAAAAAACAGCAGGGGGACCAATGCAAAAAACGAAACGAATTCGACATTAGGGCCATTTTCGGTAGTACAGTTAAAACTCGATTTAACGAAATTCAAGGGATCGGCCAAATTAATTTTTGTTAGATCGACTTTCGTTAAATCGAGTTTTTGACTTTTTAGAGAAAGAAATTTGGATTTCCGAAAAATTATCGGCAAAATCGGAATCGGTGCGGTATTTGGGACTAGACTCTCAAAAAAGAACTGGCAAAAGTCTTTAAAAATGAAGGTAAAAAAAGTGTTGGGCGCTAGGCGCGAACGAACGACTGACGTACGGCTCGCTACAACAACTCGCTACAAGTATTTCTAGTTGGAACGAACTTCCGACCTTAAAATTTCGTTGTATTGAGTTTCGTTAAATCGAGTTTTAACTGTAACTAAAACAATGGAAAAGTGACCTATATTGTCTAATTTAGTGTTGAGTGTGCAACCTCAATCAGTACCGGCGCCAACTTCTGTGGATCAGAACGCGCCGGACTACAAAGCTACACTTGTGCGGCTAAAAAGCTATCAAGAGGCATGCAAAAGACTGATAGCTAGAATAAAAATAGACAAAGCTGGTGGTATATTGATCAATCCTAAACTGGAGACTTCTCTGGAAAGAGTGCTCGAGATTATGGAGGGCAAGAGGTGGGTGTTTCTAAATTTGTTAGAAAACGGCAGAATTTCCAAAAGTAACCCAGCTTTGAGATATAACAAAGAATAGTCATGAACTCAGTTTACATGTCAGTCCATCACGTTTGCACTTTAAATTTGAATTTTACGATGTAGTCAATATGGAACGCAAACTTGCATTAGAAAGCTGCAGAGCAGTGGGAGTCGCCTAACTCGTCCGATCTGGCAATGTTAAGCAACGTTGTGCTCGACTAGTTGATGGTTCAATATTTTGAACAAATTTTAGATGCAAACAAAAAATAATGGGCATAGCGGAATTTTGCAGCAAAATCTCATAATTTTGCAGCAAATTTTTGTTTTACCTTTTTTCTTGAATTTTCTACTCTTTTTATCAATGTGATAACACTATCAGGTAGCCCTGTGGTTATAGTTTCTAACGAGGTATCACTTATTGCACCATCTCTGAAAAAAGTAGAACAAAAAAGTGAAAGTACGAACCAAATTATTTTTTTATTTGTACTTTTACTTTTTTGTTCTACTTTTTTTCAGAGATGGTGCAATAAGTGATACCTCGTTAGAAACTATAATCACAGGGCTACCTGATAGTGTTATCACATTGATAAAAAGAGTAGAAAATTCAAGAAAAAAAAGGTAAAACAAAAATTTGCTGCAAAATTCCGTTATGCCCAAAAATAATTCGTAAACATTATTGACCAAATTAGGTTGGTCCCGCGCGAATTCGAATTACTGTGATTATCAAGTTGCATGGTCCTTTAAAGGAGCATGGTTTTTGCGCGCAGCGGTATACGCAAAATTAGAATTTGCAGAGGACACTTCTCTTTCGTCTCGCACCGTACCCTTTTGAGTGGTTTGAAATAACTCAAAAGAGTAGAGTACGAGACGGAAGAGAAGTGTCCCCCACCAATTCAAATTTTGCATACACCGCTGTGCTCAAAAACCATGGTCCTTTAAGATAAAAAACTGAAACTTTAAAAGTAGTTAACTTTTTTTGACACACCCTGTCTATAAATTTTACTTTTTCAGAGTGGTGAACATGGAGCTGATAGAGCGACTGATCAAAAATGTGAAGTCGGCCTTAAACACCCACCATCAGTCCAAACACTTGCTGGAAATTGTCAATAAATTGGCCAAGATTAGTAGCGCCCTGCTCAGATACCTCCAACACAACCCTCGGAAGGGGCTGGTGTCATCTTACAGCACAGTGTTTTGCCGGATGTTTGGCAGGAAGTGCGCCATCTACAAATCAAGTAGGTTTTTCCCTTGAGATGGATTCACATATTTTGAGGAGTGTTTTTAATTGGAGCCATTCATATTTAGAGTGCCAGAAATTGTAGCACAACTAGTGCAGACCAAAGAGCAAGAAGCCAAATCCAATCCTTCCATGAAATCCATCCCAATCAAAAGAAAGTTGACTGGAGTTAACGAGGAAGATGGTCCTCCGGCTAAGAAAAATATACTGGCTACTTTAGCTGCATGTTAGTTTCACCAGTAAATATTATGGCTGTGGTAACTTTTCACCGCCAAAAGGCTCAAAAATCCCGTCAAAGTAGTAATTTATCCCATCAAATTTAAAAAATTTGTTTGCGTCAAAGAGTTTTTAAACTTTTTGTTTTAATTTTCTAAAATTTTTCACACCAACGTGTAGCCCTGAATCTCAGCTTTTCAACAAGCTATTAACTGATCTAACAAAAACTTGCAGAAAAAAGTCTTTGAATAAATTGAATTTTCAGAAAAAGTTATATACTTGTGCTGTTTAAGACCCCCTTATTTTTTTGGATTTTTGTCGAAAAAAGTGATTTTTAACGACTTTTATTTGCATGTAATACAATTATTTACACTCAACAGCATACACTTCACAAATAATAGACCACAAATGATATAAAACATCACATCCAGCATATTTCCTACGCCATACAAAATCAGAGACATAACTGAGAAATAATTCACCGGACGTTCCAAATTCTTTCTTCTGACGCATTTTGAACTTCTGCCAAAGCGAAAAAAAAATCGAGGGCTTAAAAAACAAAAGCGACGGCTGGAGAAAAAAATGAGGCAAAAAATGAAACAAAAAAATACAAACAAATCACTTTTTTACAACCAAAATCCAAAAAAATAAGGGGGGCCTTAAACAGCACAAGTACCAAAGTTATTGTATTCAAGCTTTTTTTTATACAATTTTTTAAATAAACTTTTTTTTAGCGTTTTCCTCGCTGCCCAACCTCCCGAAGAAGTCAATAAAGCTAGAAGATGGTTTAGAAAACCCAGACCTAGAAATTACAGTCAAAGTGGAGTGCTTAAATGGAGGCAGTATCCGTTTAAGCAAGTCAGCTTCTCTAGAACTTTGCCAGCTATCTCTGCCCTACAGTTTTGACCCTGATTTCATGCCCATTTCTGAGAGTTGTCCCCAGGTCCATCTTCTGGTCACCTATAGATCGGTGAGTCCAACAAAAATTTTGGTGCCCTTATAAGTATAGCAATTGCAGACCAATCAAGTGGGCAGCTCCTCAACCAAAAGCCTGAGTAACAGCACCCTTCGCCTTTTGTTACCAGTAGACTACCCAGATTCACCCATCCAGCTGTGCCAGGACACCAGCAGCTGCCAGGAGGACAGTGTGTTCGATGAGCTCAAACTGCAGCTGGATCTTGGCTCAAAAGCACTGTTCTCGCTGACCCAGATCATCAGCTGCTGGAGCCAGTTGATGGAACAGTTCCTCAAGCAAAAGCGCTCCCATCCAGCTGGTCAACTGGAGTCTTCTCTAGGCCACACACCACCAATATACTCTCATTGATGGCTGTTTTTGTGTACCCTGCAAATTTGAGATTTTAGTTTTATTTGCCTATTTATTGCTGTATATTTCATGCATTTTCGTTCATAAATTTGTGCAAAAGTGTATTTTTAAGGAAGAATTTTTAAGTTCTGTTGCATTATAGGTTGAGTAGGACAAGACATATCAAGCAAATAGAAAATGGCAACGATTACCCCAATTTTTTTTAATATAACGCTTCCCCACCCATTTTTTTCGGCTAAGATTTCAAAGTTGAGGCCATTTTGGATTTATAATTTCAAGATTTTTATTAGATCGCAATATATAAGCCACTGGGTTTCTATTGGAAGCACTGCGGATTTTCATACATCTTGAATTCGGTTAGCAATATAAATTTGTTTAATTGCCAATTAGCATTGTAAATTTACAGAAAAGCACTAAAGTCGGATTTCATACTACAGTCAACCCTCGTTAATCCGCCACCCCTAGGGACCGGCCTCAGGGTGGCGGATTAACGAGGGTGGCGGATTATCGAGGTGCGATTACCCTATCTTTACTTAACTTTAGCTTTTTTGGGACCGGCCCTAGGGTGGCGGATTATCGAGGGTGGCGGATTAACGAGGGTTGACTGTATTACTTCATTGGAAAAACAGCTACAAACAGCCGTGGTAGAAGAGTCAGATGCAAGGGAAAGGGCAATGTGAAGGCTGGCCGAGCTAACTTCTATCTAACCTCATCTAATTATGCCATTCAGCTGGAGAGTCTTTTTTCATGCTTTTCGGTAGTTGACGCATTACAGTTAATATGGTACCTGTTTCTAAGAGTGCGCCCAACCAACCTCCTTACCAATAGCAAACGAAAAATATACTAAAAAAATTGTTGAAGCATGTCTATAATCCATTAAACAGCTTTTTTCTAGACCTTGCAAATAAAACAAGGCACTGCCAAGCACCATTTGGGCTTCTCTCTGGACACAAATAAATAGCCAATTGACCAGTGCCACTACAAATTATTCTTTTTCTTGTCCTATTCCCACCTGGAAAATGGCTTGCACCAACAAAGTGGGGTGTGCAACCAGGTCCAAGAGTGCACAAATCAGGGTTCGATCTCACTCAATTCCAGCCATTTCCACAACCCATCTAGACTTGCCAAAAGATGCTATTAGACCTGAAGGTCAACAGAAGTGGCACAAGAAAGTCGATATCCCATCTTTATTTTCCATTGGAATATTTAAGTCAAGACAAAAAGAAGTGGCGAAAAAGAGTCTGCAATGGGAGTTGGATGGATGTAAAGCAGCTGAATGTCCGTTGAAAGAGTTATTTGTGTTCTGGGCTGTGCTCGGCGTGTCTTGCAGGATTCTAGATGGTCGGGTAAAGAAAAAAAACTACAGAATTCCGCTACTAATCTACTGCTGGCTTGTAATTGCAGGTAACAGTCATATTTATATATGGTTATTCAAAAAAATCCTGATTTTGCACATCCATAGTTTAAAATAGTTTATTATTTGCAAAAGATAGTTTAATTTGGACGGCATGAGGGCGTTTGGTGGTTTTTGGACATTTTTTAGAATTCGCGCCTTTTTGGCGTTCTGTTTTTCGTATTCTTCAGCAAATTTTTTCTGTTTTTTAAACTTAGGCAAAGTCTCAGACGTAGAATAATCCATGGTATGTCAAGACGGCTTCAATGTATGGTCTAAACAGCAAAAAAAACTAAAAAATTAAAAAAGCTGTAAATTCAAGAAATGTCCCAAAAACCACCAAACGTCTATGCACCAATTTGGACTGCAATCAATAATTTAATTCACAATTCAGTCCAAGTAGTGTACGCTGTGTGGTTCCTGGCCATTTGGTTGAACTCTAAAGAGAACTCAAACACTGCAGCTGTAACTACACCACAGCTGTTATTGGCACCTCCATCTGGTTCCAAGCCGGCAGTACCATCAGACTTTCTTCCCAGTCTTTTAATCATCCTAATAAGTTTATACTCCACATATACTAGCAATACAGTCTGCATAATGGAAATAGAAGAGGCACTTATATCGTTCACCGTCAACAAAAATTTTGTCAGCTCTAAAAAGCGGTGGACTAAGTTAGTTTTTGGCTCTAAATAAGCTTAAAATTGCATAATATTTTCAAAATCATCACATTCTTCCAAGGCAGCTTTTTGAAAAATCGAAAATGCAAAACAGGCTGACTATCGCCCTTTTCGGAAGTAGGGGCAATGCTTTCAAAAGTAGGGCAGTACAATGAAATCGTGAGGAAAATTGTTTTAAAAATAGGGAGAAAGCTAGTAGCAAATAAGGGGAAAATGGTTTCCTCCCTGCTTTTGAACTTTTTGTATGGCGAAATTCACAAAATAAGGAACTTTTATATATAGGTTTAAATGGGCACCCTGTAAAGGTTAGCCAAAACATGGAATAATTGTCGAATAGCGCCACCTCATGAAACACCCCGAAACGTGGTTTTTTTGTGTATATGTGAACAACTGCGAGAATATGGTATACAAGCTCGTGATATGTCTAAGCTCTTCGTAAAAACTGATGGGTCCAATGTTTGCTGCCTCGGAGGTGAAAATCATATGCCTTGTATGTGCCACGTTGGAGCAACGATTGCCAAGCGAGCTACCCGTCCATACAAAACTTCGGAGCTGTCAAACCAAATGAAAGAAACCTGTGCAGAAGTGGAAGTCAGCCTTCATCTCATAAAGAAATGGGTAAACAAGTTGAGGTGAGTGGGGAAAAACCTCAGATTAAATTTTCATCTTGACTTGATGACTTTAGGCAGAATGAAGAACAAAAGCCCTACAGTCGCCAGCCGTTGCTAGGTGGTTGTCTTACTTCAATTTGGTGGAAACTCTCCTCAATAGTATAGATCTTCTCGAGGCCGCGATCAATCGTATTTGCCCAGAAAATGAACCGGCGCTTACACTACTAGAGATAGCTAAGAAGCCGTTCTTTGGAGATTACTTACACTACGTGTCCAATGTGACTGCGACGTAAATTCAAATCAATTTGAAGCGTCAGTCGCAGTCACAGTCGCAGTCACACTTTTCCACGTCATTGGACACACACTGACTGCGACTGTGACTGCTACTGTTGATGTTTGTCCAATGACGCGGAAAAGTCGCAATCACAGTCGCAGTCACACTTTTCCGCGTCATTGGACACGTAGTGTTAGCAGTTCTTCGTCCGATTTCGAGAATGGTCAATGAATTTCAGGTGCAATTTAAATCGTTGTTCTTTATTAGTTTGCTGACTTTTTATTTCAGTCAAAAAGTCTTTATTCCAAATTGCTGGAGGAGAAGGAGAAAAGGAGAATTGGAAGGAGAATTGAACAATTACAGCCTTGTTGGACCATATGAAAAACCCGCTTGAATTTTGCAAGGAAAATCAGAAGGTGACAAATTTGTTGTTTGCTGAATTCCGACGTTAATTTTGGAATTAGGTTTTCCCTCGTCTTGCTCATTTAGCGAAGCTAATGTTTGGATGCCATGCGTCTTCTGCATCAAGTGAACGTGCATTCAAAGAGCTCCGATGCATCGTGGAGAAACAGGCTGCATCCAGAAAAAATTGCAACCATAATTCAACTCCGTTCACTTTATCTGAGAGATGTTTCTTAACTTTTTGTCATTTCACGAATTTAAAC
>JAMRYI010000761.1:0-76081 GCA_029231635.1 Ditylenchus weischeri | reverse complement strand
CCGAAAATCGGTTCGGTTCTAGTACCGAAAATTGTGTTCTCTTTTAAGGCATGCCTAGTCATGTAGAAGCTATTCAAAAAGTCGGCGACAAGGCAGTTTGCGATTGCGGCGATGAACTCAACTTACCCAAAGATGGTGGGACGTCAACGCTTCCCAAGCATCTCAGTTCTGCAAGCACAAGTCAACGATTGAGATGAAAGATGTGGGTTCAAGCGCTCCGAAGAAGCGAATTGCTACTCTCCGAATTGCTACTCTCTTCAGTCCAGGATACTCAAAACAACAGAGCCAGGAGTTGACAAGTGAGGTAACCGACTTCATCGTTGACAGCAATTTGCCTTTCTCAATTGTTTCCTTTCCTGCGTCGTCTGATCAAGAACAACTATGGTCTAGCAAAGGTATTTAATTTGCACTTTTTATACGTTAATTTTTTATGGTTTTTCCGTTTTTAGCTTCCTTCCCTGGTTTTTCGAGTGTGGTTCGGTTCGGGTACCGATATTTCGGGTATCGGTTCGGTTCAGTACCCGAAAATTTCGGGTATCGATTCAGTTCGGGTACCCGAAAATTTGGCTCCTGTATCAGTTCGGTTCGTACCCGAAATTTCGGATCCAAATCGGTTCCTCGGTTCGGGTACCCAAAAATTCCGGGTACCCGCCAACCCTATGTAGCACTGAAAATGGCGCAAAAAAACGAGACAGCAATAATCAATGAGACAGAAAAAAACCAGATGACACCAAAAATATTTTTCTTTTAGGACGATACAACTTTAAGTGATATTTTTGTTGAAAATAATCCCCCTTCTCTAATAACTCCCCCTCTAATAACTCCCCCTCCGAGGGGGGTTGAACAATAAGTCCCCCGGGGGATTTAATAGAGAAAATACGGTAACCCCTGTTGATTTTTATAAACTGTAAATGGTGTTTAACTTGTCTTAAATAATTAATAACTTCAGTAATAAAAGTGGCTGCTTTTTCTCACGAATTTGAGTTTTTTCTTAATTTTACTCTAATGAGACGGTGTTTGTACTTTTGTGAAAGCGCAAACATAAGCCAAGCATTGTGGCTACACATTGGTATATAAAACGTATGTAATTATACAAAATAATATTCAGAAAATTTTAGTTTTATATACAAAGCCACAATGCTTGCCTTTTGTTTTTAATATCATGAAAAGTAGAAACACGCGTTCATTAAGAGTAAAGGCTAAATTGTACCCCGCATCCCCCACTCGATTGGGGGGAGGGGGTGCAATCGAGTGGGTGGTGCAGGGTGCAAGTGCCCCAAAGTAAAAACACGCGGTCATTAAAAGTAAAATTCGAAAAATATTCAAATTTGTGGGAAAAAGCAGTCACATTTTTTTCCTGCCACACTCAGGTATGGGCCTATTTCGGTTAACCGACAATTTTTTTTCCTATTTTTTTAAAAGCCGTGACGGGCTTTTCAGAGTATTTTTCAGTATAAGTATAATATACACGAAAATAGCCCATACAAGTTGAATACTTAAAACTAGGGCCATTCAAAAGTAGGCTAAAAACCATGATACCCGTATCAGGTTTTTCCGCAGATTTTTTAGAGAATCTGAAAAAAGGGCAGCACTTCGTAAAATAACTTCGGGTGCTCTACAAGAATCTGCAAAAAATCTCTCAATGAGGTCTTTGAAAAAAATACGCGTGTGTGCATCTCAACCCGAAGCCCCCTGCGTCCCTGAAGTGGTCGCAAGGGGCTTGAGACTTGCCTTAGACATGATTCCGAGCAAGACTCTTGATCACAAACGTATATAGAGACTCTTGTTGCCCAGCTTCAGAGATTAAAACGCTGTAAAATACCTTGATATAGATAATTTACCTTGGGGGATCAAGGCAAACAGTCATATTTTGGTGAAGAATTTTTTTATACCTATTTTTTAGTAAAGCTCCATTCATACTCCCGCGGTACACGGAACACGGGACAAATTATGTCCCGTGACTTTTGTCTCGCGGCTATGTCCTGCGGGACAACGATATTGTCACGCGGGACAGAGTAGCGGGACAAAAGTCACGGGACACAGTCACGGGACATATTTCGGCCACTGTCCCGCGGGACACCGACTCGCGGGACAACCCTAAGATTACAATAATGGATTCAAGATGGCCGATATTCGGTGGGTCTAGCGTAATAATAGATACTTTTGACTCAGAATTGAATGCCCTACACAGTTCCATTGCTGAACTCTACATGTATAGCACATATTACACCTACTTTGTACATTCTAATAAGACTAAGACAGGAAACTTCGCAATCCATATAACTTTATTGAACAACATAAACGACAAATGCTGAACAACACTAACAATCTTGCAACAAATCTTGGTATTCCTTCAGGCTCATTTCAGCAACTGACTTCTTGCGAACCGTATCGGATAGAGTTTCGGTAGGCTTCTCGGGCGCTTCCAACAAATGCTCCTCCCACTTGCTGATGAAATTACGGAGCTCTCCTATAGTAGACATTTAATAAGCAAAAATTAAAAAAGAATATCAAGATTACTTTTGCACTCCAGCTGCATTCTCTTGTTACCTCCATCTTCGACTTGTTTGAGCAGTTCAGCAATTTCCATGGCCAAGAGAGGCATCTTTCTCTTATTTTCGACGGCATCCATCAGGCGCTCAAACTCTGGATCCAACTTCTGCTTCTTGCTGATGGGAGACTTTGAAGGCGTTTGCTTGGCTAAGAAGGACGGCGTCGCATTGGTGGCTCGAATCCTGAATTCAATCAATTGAATCAAGCCAATAATAATTCATAGTTTCTTACTGCTTGTCCGAGAACGTATTAACTGTGCGGAGAAAGGCTGTGGCACACCAGAACTTCCAATCAGGTTCAACCTCTTCAGCTCCATCACCAGTCTTTCCTTCAACCCTATGACGAGTGCGACGATGCGACGAGAGAACATTATCCCAGATTTTCTTGAGAAGAGCCACTAAAAACAACGTCAATTAAACAGCTATGTGAATTGCACTGGTTGCCATACCTCCAAAGCACTGATCTGTATATGCCTCACGGAAAGACTGCTCGATACTCAGCCAATCGGACTGCTTCTTCGACAGGCTAGGATAGTCGGCGTTTGTTGGATCCCACAGAATTGGCTTTTCTGCAACCAGCCCGATCAGGAACTCTTTGTGATAATCGGTAACATCAGCGATAGTGGACAGCTTGGCTTGCTTCTCATCAGTCGATTTCTTGCTTTTCTTAGCAGCTTTGCTCAAAGCACTCTCCGTAACTGACGACATTTTCTGAAATATACTTGATTGGCAGAAATAAAAACATCCAAGCATATGAAAGCAACAACAATCACAACAAAAGAAGATATCTGGGATATTCAACGAACAAAACATAAGAAGTGCCAATCAAACCAACTTTATTTACCTCAAACAACATCTTGAACACCTCTGATCACAACATCAACAAATCGATCTCGAATCAATCTTCCTTGCCTCCCAGCTTCAGGCGCCCTTTGATCAATAAGCATTCTTCTGTTGTCTGGGAATCGAAAATTGAGATCTTCTTCTTCAACTGGGTCCCTCAGAAAATTATGCAGAATTACGGCAGCTAGAGTGTAGAGTCGAGCAGTTTCTGGTCTGAAACGATGACATACTGATTCACTATGGGAAGCATAAAACACAGTTACCTAGCTTCGATTGTTCCCAAAAATATACGCCACCTTTTTGCAAAGATACCAAATGCGTGCTCCACTGCACTTCTTGCCCTGCTCAATCGACCATTGAACGCGATCTTTACTTGTGAGTCGGCACCTTTATCTGTGAAAGGGGTCACGACCTTAAATAAATCAACGATCAAAAAATTATATGATTGAGATATATTGACCAAAAAAAGTGAAATATACCAGATCTGTGCATCCAAATCCACCGTCACCAAGAAAAATAAACGGTAGCGAACCTTCTTCGTTTGGTGGCAAAGCAGCTTCGGGCGACTCCAGGAAAGTTCTTAATGGGCTTGAAATCCAAAGCGTTGAATCGCTGTTTCGACCAGAAGCACCGACGTCCACCATCAGAAAGCGAGACTCCGCATCTGCAATGGCCAAAAGAACAATGGAGTAAAATTTCTGAAATCACGGAAGCATAATGGCACAAGAACCGACATTAAAAACAACCTTGTAGTTAAAAAAATGCTGCTCCCGAGTGCTCAGGTTTCACGATCGCGATATGTTTTCCGTCGATAGCTCCCAAAGTCTTCGGAAACTGTCTGAGTCGATTGAATCCCTCCGCGCTTCTCTCCCACGTTTGACGAGTTGGCGTTGGCAAGTACTCCGTCTGCATAGCTGTGACAATCGCTTCTGATACCTCTTTGCAGATGTCATGCACCGTGGAATCACCGATCACGAACAGAGGAGCCACTGCGCTGTAGGTTGGACCAAATGCTATGAATCTAAGAAAGTTTTTGAAATGACAACAATGGCTAAACGTGTTGCTGAGTATGTTACCTGATAAAAACTGCCAGACGTTCTTTTCCTTCTATTGGCCTAAGATGCGTAGGACAATGTGCTTCTAATTGACGACGAACCTAAAACAAGATAGACAAGACTAGATCCAAGCTGTGATAGCGAACAATTCATGTAACATACAAGTGAATAAATCATTTCAAACTCTGTTTGGCTGAGTCGCAAAAACCGCTTCAAGTCACCTTCATCCGGACTGCTGTAGTACCTCCAGAAAACTGCGAAGGAATTGCGGTGGAGAGCACTTTTATAATGAGCCGGCCTGATGTAGCTTCTTCTCTTACGCAGAGCCCACCAACCAATAGCATTTAGCAATTCGAGATCTTCCATTTGTCTAAAACGTGTACCATAACACGACGAAAACCGTAGTGTTCAATATACGACCAAAAGCAAATGTGGTACTCCTTTGGCTGGGCCCCCTCTTTTCAAATATATTGTAACTGTTTATGATATAATGTAATGTTTAATTTGTTTAATGTGAATAAAATGGCTTAAAGTTATCTTAATTAATTTTGATTTTTGTTTGTTTAAATTTAAAAAATTCGAAAAAATTTGAAAAAAGGGGGTCCCAGCCGAAGGAGTACCACAAATGGTGCAGCAAAAATCAACAGCTTTATGCAAAAACGAAAGAGAACACACAAAAGTAACAGCAAGAGAAATGAGTGAGAATTGTTTTTTCAGACCTTTCTGAATTCAAAATATTGTCCCGTGACTTGGTGTCCCGCGGGACAAAAATGGGTGTCCCGCGAGTTTGTCCCGCATCTCAAATCTGTTGATTTTTTTTAAATTTTTCGTTGTCCCGTGACTCATGTCCCGCTTCTCTGTCCCGCGGGACATAATTGTTGTCCCGCGGGACACTCAAAAATTATACCTAAATTTTGTCCCGTGTCCCGTATGAATGGAGCTTAAGGAAAACGCTGAAAACAACTTTTTTTATCGTTTTCAGCGTGTAGAATTTCCTTAGGGTACGTAAAAACATTATTCATAGTTAATAGAAATAGAACTCTTAATAGAAATAGAACTTTCGAAGGCGATAATAATATCACATATATTTTGATTAATAAAATATAACGGACAATAGCAAGCTGCGAACCCAATAAAATATCGGCTTTTCGGTAGAATAGGATTGAAGTAATTTTTTTAATTAAAAAACATTGCAACAAACATATATAAACTGACCTTGGCAACTTGCTGATTGATTCGGCACAGAAATGCGGTGGAAAGACGTTTTGACAAGATGACAAGTCTTTTAGAGCTGGCCAAGTCAACAAATAAGCAAATATCAACCAATACTTCCATAGGCAAACGGTTAATACTAGCTGTTGTAACCATCAGCTCAAATTTTTTCGACAAATGCACTTCAGGGACTTGAAAGATTTGCATGCCTAAATAATGCATGCCTAAATGTTTGTTGGAACGCCCTATGCAAGGCCAAGATACAGCATGACAAGTGTATTGCAATATGACAAGTGTATTGCAAACGGAAAAAGTGAATTTAAATGCAAGAATAATCCATGTGCCACTGCTGCAGATGTCTATCTTCGGTGGATCTATGAAAGGGGCAAAGTTTGACGAAGAAGACGTTCAACACTTGTGGTAAAAGTGATGTATCGTATTAAATGAGATTGTTTATTTTATAATGTATTGAATAAATATCACAACCGTATATGCAGGTAAAATATTTTACCTGGAGCATGTTATATGAATTTTCAGATTGCACAATTTTTCATGCAGATTTTTTGTATCGAGGTTGGCACTGACAAGCGAGCATCAACAGTGGGTCACGCTCTTATAGCTTACCGTGATATACCAAATTGTAGTTATTTAATGCTGAAGCTTATGTATATGCACTTTTGTGAACCGGGAGAAAAATTTATGAAAACTAATAATCAAAAGAACATCAAAATCGAAGACATTTAATAAGCATTTTGTGTAAAACTGAACCATTTTTTGTTCCTTCAATTTCTTCAGAGTTTCTAGTTTTAAGCTTATTCGGAAGACGAGACAATTCTGAGTAAGTTTACTTTTTACAAATTGCAGACTTCAAATTCGGATCTAGAAATATGGCTTACTAAAAGTTCGGCCCGTGTCTGTAACACCCGTGTCAAGTGTCTGAAACGTGGATTTTTTTATTTCTTTTCAATACCCTTATATAGTATTTGGCATGTGTGGGTGGGTGGGTGGTTGGTTGGGTGGTTAACGCTTTTTCACTTCGAAGGCCAGAACGGGTCGTAGATAGCGAAATCACTTTTGTCGCTAGAACCATCGTGTTCCTCAGAATGTCAGCTTTCGTTTAAAAAAAAGAACAGGCGAAAAAAATGGGTTCTAATAGGGGATATACCTATTTTTATGAATGAAGTCATAGCCCCTCATTGAAATTTCGAAATAACTGTACTATACAAATGACTGTACTGTACTTTACTATAGAGGCGCCGATAGGCGCCTGTGGTCCCTTGTTTATCATAGCACCCTTTACACAGCCTTTCAAAATTTGAATTTCCTTGTAGTTCAACTTAAACAAAACGCCAAGAATTTAACTGCAAGTTTTACACGCTTTTTTAAATTTTTTTCTTCTCTCCACCGAAATGTGCTGTTTTGCTTCCACAGTTCTCGAAGCGACATATTGCTTTGTTATTAGCTCTCACCACAGTAGCACGTCTCGTTTGCACCATCGAACCAACAATAATGGACAACATAAACGACGGACGAAAAGTGCAAAACCACGGAACTTTCAGTACAATTTATATACCAAAACGTAGCTCACACATTCAGGTACGCGAAAAGTTGAGCCGATTTTTGTAAAGTTGTTACTTTAAAAACTAGAGACCTTTTTTAAGCAAACAACTGGCATTTTTCGTATACAAATAGGGGTTTTTGCATTTTCTGTCTAACTTTTGTATAAAACACCCTAAGTTTGTATTTTTTGTATACATCCTTGGTACCAAAATGCAGCAAATTTACTCCTCTATCGAGTCTTCGGTTTTGTTTGAGAAAAATTAGACAGAAAAACTTGGCGGGATCTCAATCAAATCAATAAGGCAAAGAAATTTCTCGAATAGTCGATTCGATTAGTCGTTCGATATTCGAAAAAATTCGAATAGTCGATTAGTCGAAATCGACTATTCGAATTTTTCGAACGAATAGTCGTTCGATACGAATAGCCGAAATTTTTTTCGAATAATCGATTCGATTAGTCGAAGTTTTTTTCCACTCTTTCCCACCATGTTTTATATGAAAATTGCAGTATAAGGATGGAACGACTAGAAAAACGAGATACGAACACAAATAGAATTACGTCACGGCCAATTGTACCACATACATCCAAATAAATTTATTGAAAAAACGAACCGAAGAACAATCAAGCATTCGCATCCAATAAACTATACTCCGGTAGCGCCAAAATTTTTATAATAAAATTCCGATATTTACTGTTTCTTTTTGAAAAAGATTTTGATCGAGAAAATAAACCGACAGTCTCTAGTAACTCGACACGCTAAAAGGTGATTCGGGGCAAATACAGCAAATACGGTATTCCAGTATGTACATAAACTATTATATACACACTTTTTTCACATTTAAAAGAAAAAATGAGAAAAGTATATACATAGATAAAGCTATGAAAAATTAAGCAGTAAAATGACTTCTATGTAACCATATACTAATTGAATCAAATATCAAAAAGCTAAAATCTTTTTGATGGTAATTTTTGCGTTAAAAAACTTCACATTTACACCTTCACACATGTTTTCTATTTCCATTTTTAATACTTTTTTTTGTAAATGTGTCTGGTAAAGTTTTAGCAATAAAAAGATGAATGGTCTAGATTTTTAATAGTAAAAACAAGTACGGTCAACTCGTTATATCGTCTTCTAAGGGACCGTCCAAAGCCAGGTCGTTATAACGAGGGCAGTCACATCGAGGGTCTTTATAACAAAAGTTATCTATCAAATACCTCTGAACGGTCGTTATACTGAGAGTCGACTGTAAAATGTTTGTCACAGTCTGGGTGGACAAAGACTGTAAGAACCCTATCTACAGCGATTTCCAATATGTGAAATAGAATTTTCGGGTCAACAATCTTAGGGTTGAAAAGGTCCACACCTAAGAAGACTAAGGTTAAGAAGGCAAGAGCTGCCTTCAAAGAATGACAAGGCCTGCAGAATTGCCAATCTTATCGTACAGAATAGTCTTAGTCTCTGACGAAGAAAGTTGCTTACTCAGTTATATTTATAAGTGCCGAAGCGTCAATAATATGCTTCATAAGCTTCAATTAAATGCCGCGTCGCTTCTTAGCAGGAGTTACAGTTTGTAAAAAAAGGTTATAAACACCGAAATGTAAGCAAAAATATACATCCCTTTGTATATTTCTTAAAAAAAATTAAATTTTTTTAAAAAATCTCAATATTTTTTCTTTGTAAGACAAAATTAAAATCAAATTTAGCACGGAACTTGAATAACATTTTAGGAAAGTTGTTATAACCAGGTTCGGTTTGTCCGGGGAACCAGCAAAATCTGGTCTGGTAAAAACGAGTCGTTACATCGAGGGTCTTTTTGGCCGAATTTAAATTTAACTAACCAATTTTTTCCGGGTCTTTATAATGAGAGAGTCAATATATCGAGGGTCAACTGTAGCTGAAACTACAACCAAAGAAGACAAATGTATGAGAGTAGCTATGACCAAACAAACAACCTCTTTGTCAATATTTGGATTTGTCTGGACTAAGTCGAGCATTTATTATTTTTAAGATAGAAGTTACTGTATATTTTCAGTCGGTTTAATTTAGTATTTGGTGGGCAATTTTTCAAGTCATCAGCCTATTATCAAGAGTGTTTAGTTATTGAGAATGTCATTGGAAACAAATATCATTGTTAAAACTATTAAAAATTTAAAACCAGAAAAAATAATTAAAATTACTTTGAAAAAGTTTTTTTGGTTATTAGCTATTAGCCTGCAAGCTATTAGGTTGCTGCATAAGTTTTAAACCATACAAAAGACCGCCAAAATTTTCTTAAAACAGTGTAGACATCAACAAATATTTAATACCATTTTGTAGCCCTAAGTGTCCTCTTTCTTTCAATGCAGTATATTAGCTTGATTATTTTGATAGGTCACCATTTGGCTCAAACACCTATGAGGTTATTTTGAGAAGTTGACACGAATTTTCACATGATTGTTTTTTGAATCTGAGCGTCATGGCATTATCTTACACTATTTAGCGCAGCTCAAGAGCTACAAAACCCTCGTTACAGAATGATTTTTGATATCTGAGTGTTGAGATATGACCTTTGGAAAAATTGATTTCTTGAAAAATGACCAAAATCCGAAAAATTGGCAAAAACTTGATTTTGGTCATTTTTCAAGAATCAATTTTTCCAAAGGTCATATCTCAACACTCAGATATCAAAATCATTCTGTAACGAGGGTTTTGTAGCTCTTGAGCTGCGCTACAACATAGTGATAAGATAATGCCATGACGCTCGAGATTCAAAAACTTTGATCACTTAAAGTGATGAAAATTGTGTCAACTTTCAAAATAACCTCATAGGTGTTTGGAGCCAAATGGTGACCTATCCAAAATAATCAAGCTAAGTGTAATATAAACAATCTATAAAATTTTAAAACATAAATTTTGTTCAGCTGTCACTGTATTTTTAGTCAATCTTTCATAAATTTTAACTTGCAAACATAATAAAACAACATTTTTCAAAAAATCATAGAATTTATGAAGCTACTATGGCTGTTGTTACAGTGGATGAACGCTTTCTGACAGAAAGGTTTTTAAATAAATAGGACATATGACCCAATTCTCGGCTTATAATGCTTCTGTAGTCAGTGCTAAAAACGGTAAAGTGATGTTTGGCCCATTTTCGGACAAATGTCTAAAAATGGGCCAAACTCTAATTTTGCCTTGGTACCCTTGTTGATTTTTTTTCGCAATTTTTTTATTCTGTTTGGTAACTTCAAAAACCTATTTGGGAAATTTTTTAACCTATGTGGGAAATTTTGAAAAAACATTAATTTGAGCATTTTAAAAATGGTTTCACAGTAGTAAAATTACGTTTACTTACAAATTATATATTACGTTAAAATTACGTTTGATTATTACTTTTTTGATCTTACAATCTCTTTTTTCGTTAAAAAATGATGGTGAAAGTCTTACGAAAAGGTTTTTGAAGTAATCAGACGAAATAAAAAATTTGCAAAAAAAATCAACAGGGTGGACCAAAGCAAAATTAGCGTTTTTTGGACACATGTCCGAAAATGGGCCAAACTTCTACGCACCCTAAAAACAAGTAAATAATATTAAGCTTTTTAAAAATAGATACCTAAAGAAGTAGAGCACAATCAGATCGGCTCCACCTGTTAGATTAATAAACAACGCTCCGATTCTAGTAATAAAGAAAATATCCGTCCCATTTTTTATAAAATAAGGAGATATAAGTTCAATCAAACTATTCAGTGTCCATCCCAGTATTACTACTAACAAAATCACGACTAAAGACTTAAAAATTCGACGAGTCACTTTAGCGTCAATCTCTTTGCCTAAATTTTTTTTGTCAAAATTTATGGCATGGACGAAATTCTGCGAAAGATGATCATGCTGGAGAATTGTTTTCTGAAAAATTCATGATGACGTGCAAAAACAAAATTCTGACACCAGATTGGTGTTCAGCACGGCCGATTTGCATATTAAACACTTCAAAATTTGAACTTACGTCAATTTTTAGTTTTCTTTCGAGAGGACGAAAATTTGAAAAAAATTCATTATATTTCAAAGACATTTATGCATGCAAACTGACCATGCTGAACACAAATCTAGTGTCAGAATTTCGCTTTTGCCTAGCGACGTGGAATCTTTCGCCAAATATTCTCCCGCTAAATCTTTTCTTGCAGAATTTTCGTCATGCCGGATTAACAACTATATATTTTTTAGTTTAATACAGGTCTCCCAAGTGGTCTGAATTCTTCAGATTTGTCTGAAATTCAGAGGCCAAATCTGAAAAATAAATTAATCTGAATTTTGTCTGAATTTTGAAAAATTGTCTAAAATCGTCTGAATTTTGATTTGAAATTCTTCTTATCTTTTCGAAAGAAAATTTCTTTGCAGCGCTATTTATTGTTTATTTTTTTATCAGATGACATTGTTGTCTTTTATTTCTGCTACAATTTTAAGTGTGTTCTTCATTAGTAATTTGTATTTGCTTTAGTATCGATGCATCTTAAACGCAAGCTACTGTTCAAACCAGAGTACGAGAATATCAAAGGCATCAAGAAGAGCAAGAAAGGGGAGGAATACGCCTACTGTTCAGTCTGCGATAGCCTTGGATCAACTGGAAAAACAGCAATCGACATCCATCAGAAGCAGCAGAAACACGTGGATGCAGCCAGGGCCGCAAGTATTTCGCAATCACTCTCTACTTTCCTGCCAAGTCAAACAGCGCCGACAGTCATCGATGACAAAACTGCCGCCGCTGAAGGAGCTTGGATGTTTCATCATCAGTCGTTCAAGTCAGCGGATTGTGTTTCTCCAGGTATTAATTGTTGTTATTCATCTATTATTCGAATGTTTGTTTTCAGAAAGACTATTCAGAACGATGTTTCCAGACTCGCATGTTTCTAAGAAGTATTCTTGTGCTCAAACAAAGACGGCAAAGATAGTAAGAGTAATATTTGTTGGTGAGTAGCTTCAAATGGTGTTTTTAGTGTATGGGCGACCCCCTATCCTAGTCAGAAGTAATCCATTTCCGCACACATTCCAATCTGTTTGTGTGAAATCCTCTTTATCACCATTCACTATCTCACAAATTCTGCTAGTGGTATGTGTTGTAATGCAAGAAAAAGAAAGTGTATGTGCCTTTATAAACTGTGGCTTGGTTGGTAGAGGTTATCTTGTTATTCTGGTTTTAGACTTGTGCTTGGTGCTGTCCTTATTGTATTTGATTTATTGCCCGTTTTATAATAAACATTCACTACTTATCTTGCTGGCTAGCCACACACCATAAAGGATTTGGTTCCCCGATCCTCTGAGTCAATTAGTTCTACAGGCTAATTGGGCACATATTTTTACTAAACGGAATGATTGTTATTATTTAGAATTCTACACAACCGTTCTCGAGTACGTCGATAAGTGGTTTCATCTCGTTTATTTGCCGTCAAATATGTCGTGGATCATTCTTTCTGTGCCAGAAGTAAGTTATGAAGAAGTTCGCTTCTTGGCGGTTCAGCTCTATCCAAATTTGGCGGAACAAGACTCATTGTTTGATGAGGTATCAGCTTTTGATATTCTTTCTTCCTGAGACTGTTCTTTCTAGGTGTCGGCTCAACATCATTCTCCAGCAAATTCTGGTGGAAGTTTTCAAGGCAGATGATACTGAGCAGAAGTTGATAAATTCTTTCAATGCCAGTCTCAAATGCCTTTGTCGAACGGATCTTCTCTATTTGTGGTGTGCAATGGACAAAAGAAAAAAAAAGTCGCTGGAAGTCCAAACGCTGAAAAGTCTGGTGCAAACAAGGGTAAATTTTGATCTCACATGTGTTGAAATGTATAATTACCTTTTGAACAACAATCTGTTGTTAAAGAGGATTAGAGCGTGGGAAAAGTACCTTTAATTGTTTACTCACCGTTTGTTATTGGTTTTTGAAGAGATTTGAATAAAATTTTGATTTGAAATTGACCTTTGTACATTGTCTGAATTTCGGAGCTGAAATCTGAATTTTTGTGATTTTTGTCTGAATTTTGATGTGGTCGCCTTGGGAGCCCTGGTTTAATATGAAAATAATATATGAAATTTGAACCTCTTTTTGTTTTCAACAACATCCAAATAGTAGTATAGCAGATAACAGTCAAGAAATTAAATACCAAACACGTGTAGAACTGAAATGTTCCCACCTCGTACAAAAATATAGCACTGTCCATGCAAACAATTTTGCTAAACAACCACTATTATTTAAAAAAAAATCACACAGTTTAAGCTTACAAATTAGAGTGTTTAAGCGCATAAATATATGCAAATATAAACAAGTAGATTGACAGTATTCCGCTGCCTAGAAACAGCAAAATGCACACGTAAATGGCAGTATTTGCAGTCTTGTGCCTGAAATTTAGAAGAAAATTTCAAAATGAAAAACGAGACTATTCTTGGAAAATTTTGTAATAAACGTTTGGAATATTTTTCTGCTTATAAAACTGAAAGTAAAAGAGTTTCTGATTAATTTTCTTGGGACTCTGTTCCACAATGGGGGTGTTTGGTGTTTTTAAACCTTTTAGGATTAAGTAAGGGTAGACCAGCGTATGTTAGGACGGACATAAACATATCTTAGACTCATATCTGAGTCTGTCCCAAATTGCGCTTACCTATCCTTGCCTAAGCCTAAAGCCTAATAATAAAAAACAATAGGGGTACGAAGGCCAACCGCCCTTTTCAGATAGGACCAATTTTTAGGCGTATTGTTAATAGCAAACATTGATTTCGCAAGAATATTGCAAACATATGATTTTGTAGCCCTTTCATTCTTCTTTTGACTGAAACATAAAACTTAACTGGATTATATTCGAAAATTCAGCACTTGGCTCTTGACACTTGTGTGGTCGTTTTGAAACTTTGACAAGCTTACTAATCGGTACTTCTTCCGAATAAGCCCTCCTTATTATATTATTTTAAACATTTGCAATAAATAATTGATTTTGATCTGGTGAATAATATTTAGTTTTATTTCCAAATCTAATAAGAAAAATAAGAAAAAATCATGACTTTTTTTTCTAGAAAATTTGGCGCGATCCTAAAGGCTAAAAGAAGAGAAGATACCTATGGGTTAAAGTGTCTTCACATTATGGGGCGCAGTGATTACGGTGGTTAGGGTCATTTTGATCATCTTGCACTCAGTAGCTTATTATAATAATTTTAATCAGGTGTTATTAAGTTAATTTGATTAACGGTAATTGAATACTCAACTTCAGGGTGCTTATTTGTAGCATACAAGTCTAAGAACATAGCTTAACCCTTAAAAACCCCTTTAAAACAATGAGGGGGACCAAGGCACATTTACAAAAAAATATTGATTTTCTTTGCTATATTTTTTTTAATTTTCATTATTATGCTCAGAGAAAAAAAGTAATACTTGTAGGTATTAAAAAAAACTAATCTTTTATTGCAAATTTTTAAAATTGAGTGGGGGCCTATTCGAAAAAAGTACCCAACTTGTCTTTTCAACCTGATTTTTCGACTTATATAAAAAATGTTCGCCATGGTCGGTTTAGTGAGTAAAATTCATATATTGTCGGCAGACTGCGGTAAAAGGATGAGAACCGGCAGCTAGTAATTATTTTCCTTTTGGTTTTAGACATTTCTTACACCGGAGAAAACTGTAAATAAGATTATAAAGAGAGACTAATTACACCGATTTTTCTCTAAAGTACAGGGTGAGTAAAGATTTTCTAACACTTTTAAACATTTTTGAATTTCTGTGAACGCAGATCGACTCAGTTTTTGATGACAATTTTTTTGGTATGTAATGTGAAAAACACGATTTCCGCTTGGTCCCCCTGTGGTTTGGCTTCTGGTCTGTAGGCGGCCTTTGGATGGATAAGGTCAAAACAACAGGAGGACCAAGCAAAAATCGTGTTTTTCACATTATGTACCAAAAATTTTCATCAAAAACTGAGTCGATCTGCGTTCACAGAAATTCAAAACGGCCTTTAAAAAAAGTTATGACCGTTCAAAAGTGTTAGAAAATCTTGACTCACCCTGTATAATTAGTATATGTATCGCAATTTGCACATGAACAAAAAAAAATCCGCAGTGGCACTTAGAGTTTGCTGGATACTTTGGCTTGGAAAATCTTTAAAATCATAGGGGGAGTGAGCACTTTTTTACACTTTCTAGCTGCCGGTTTTCATCATTTTTCTTGATGTCCGTAGGCAATATTAAAATTTCACACACTAATTCGACCATGGCTACAATTTTTTATATACAGATCCTTATATATATTTTTATATGTTGACCTTTAATACGAATCGAAAAGACAGCTTGGATGGTTCCCTTCTTAGCAATATTTTAAGACTCCAAAACCTATTTTATAAAACAATGAAAACCAAGCAATCAATTTATTTTCTGGCAAAATTAGCTAAAGTCGAAATTTAAATTTTCTTCTGTATACAGTCGAGTCCCGCTAACCCGGCACCACTGGGACCGGCAAAAAGTGCCGGGTTAGCGGGGGTGCCGGGTTATTTTATCGGGCCTTGATCGACCCTCTATATAATCACGCTTTATTCAACTATTTTAAGAGGGGTAAAGGGTTGTATAGGGAGGGGAAGGGAAAAAAAGAGGGCCACTAATGGAAAAGGTCACACTAACAAGAAGATGTTGAGCATAGTTTTGAATACTGGGGTCTATCGCATACAGAAAAAATTGACGCAAATTGCAAAATGTTGTAAACTATGAAAGATGCCGGTTTATTGGGGGTAATTTTTATTGGACGGGACCAGTCTTAGAGTGCCGGGTTACTGGGGGTGCCGGGTTATCGGGTGCCGGGTTATTGGGGTAAACTTTGTTGATTTTCTTTGCCAGCCAACCAAATTTTTAAAAAGTGCCGGGTTATTGGGTGTGCCGGGTTATTGGGGTGCCGGGTTAGCGGGACTCGACTGTATATGTATTTTAAATAAAGACGACTCTTTTAACATAATACAATGAAAATTGCAAAAATACCCCAATTTTTGTTCTTAAATATGTGAAATTCGTTATAGTTGAAACAATTTAAACAATTACCAAAGAGGAAATAAAATGCTGAATAATCGGTCTACAGCTACCACAAGCAGTGAAGAGTAGGAAAATGGTACAGCTAGTACAGCATAAAACTGTGCGTAAAAACAAGAGAGAAGATCTGATAGAACTTTTCCATTAATTACAGAAAACAGGGTATAGTTGAAGCTCAGTTCATGAGCAATGTCACTTATAGCACTTGCAGCTAGCAAAATGCAATATGATCTATGAAAAGATCTTAATTTAAAAAATTATTTAACACAGGGTGGCCGTTTAAAATTTCCCTAATTTGTTTTCGCCATATTTTTTTATATTTCTATTGTTTCGATGAGATATTTGTTTTACAAGGGACCACAGACGCCTATCGGCGCCTCTATAGTATTTCGAAATTTCAATGAGGGGCTATGACTTTATTCATAAAATAGGTATATCTTTACATACTTTTTCCCAGATAAAATACCCAGCAAAATTACACAAATTTTTCGTTTTCCGCACCACAAAGTTTGTTGGTCGTCTCTGACCCCAAATATCCAGGTTTGTATAGGCAACCTTATACTCAAAAGAAAGCTGAGACGCTGTAGATGTGCACCTACTTTACATAATTAAAAATGGTTATAAAGTAGGGTAACAAACCTCGGAAGTTGAAAAAGTTTTGAAAATCAAAAATTTGGCCAATTTCAAAGTTTGTTGGTCGTCTAAGCCCCATAAATATACATGTTTGTATTGGCAACCATATACTCAAAAGAAAGAGGATACGCTGTAGTTGTGCACCTACTTTACAGAAAAACAATTGCGAGGAAAAAGTTGGGAGAAAAGTACAAAAGAAACAAAAAACGTGACGGAACCTCATAGTCCAAATACTGTATAAAGATTTGAAAGAAGAGACTGTGGCGGATCGAATAGTATCAAACTTGTTAATATCACTTTATTCAAAATACCCAGCAAAATCAACAAAACAGAAAACAGCATTTTGTGGTGAATAAGGCGCCCGGACTACCTCAAACTACCCCCGCCCCAAATCGTGTTTTATCAACTCCTAAGCATGTTTTACACGCTGAAAACAATAGAAAGCGTGTTATTAGGGCGCGGAAGGACATTTGTGGCACTTTCCGAAAAAGTCGAAAAAATCGACATTTTACCTTGGTAAAATACCCCCTATGGTTTTTTAGACCAAATTTTTTGAATGTTTCAGATCGGCCCTAAATCATCAAATAATCTTTCATAGCAATCAAATAGAACAATAGCACAGTGGGCTCGAGGCCCTCACCATAACAGTCAAATTAGACAGAGAGAGAGGAGGAGAGGCAGGAGAGCCGACAGGCGTAGGCTGGAGCACTAACATGTGTATAAGGGGTCAGCCCTTAGAGGTAGTTTAGCCAATAAGGCGGCCAGGTGATTGGAGTAGGAGCAGTTGGCGATCCTCGGCCCAGCCAACGCAACGGAAAAGTTTTATCTAGCCGATTCCGAACAGCAACAGCCAAGTGTGGTGGCATGCCATCTTGCATGAAGACGATTTAGTTGAAGTTCGGCCTTACTGAAAGGATGATGTGAATATGCGACAATCCTGTAAAAATTTGTTTCCTGAGAAGACAGAATGCTGTTATTTGTTTTGTTGATTTTGTTGGGTATTCCGAATAAATTTTTATTAGCAAATTTAGTAATAGTCCATCCGCCACAGTCTCTTTTTTCAAATAAAAAAAAAAGATTTGGCCGAATAACTAGAAATTAAAAAAGTTGTGGCGAAAATAAACTGGAGAGATTATAAACGTCCACCCTGTATTAAAAATGTTTCTTACTTGTATTTCACAGTAATATAAACTAGAAAGATGTTACAGCAAGCAGAAGCGATAGCTGACAAATACAATATGCAGGTTACAGTAAAAAGTAGACGAAAATCATCTGGCTTTATTTGATGTACAATAACCTTAAAGTTTTTTTCAGTTTATCATTGTTGTTTTTATTAGTTTTTTGGCTATACAGTCGAACCTCTATATAGCGGCACCTCTATGTAACGTTACCCTGTACATAACGGCACCCCGAGAACGGTTCAGTTGCGTTTGCCTTAATTAAGGCAAACCATACCCTCTAAATAACGGCACCTCTATACAGCGACACTTCTATATAACGGCACTCTGAAGGTTACACTTCATATACCGTTTCATTTCCTTTCCTTTCACCATTTCCTCTAATTTCTCCCGGCTAAACTGGGTTATTCGGAGTACTCCGAAAACACCCTAAAATGGTGTTTTTTCGGTGTTTTAGAACTTTTAACGTGTAGAAAACATGTTTTTAGGGCGCGGCCGACCATTTTTGAAAATTTTTTTTTATCAAAAATTTGACTTTTTGCCTTGGGGGACCAAAGTAAACCTTCGGCAAACCTTTTGCCAAGACAAAAAGTCAAATTTGTGATAAAAATTTTTTTCAAAATGGTCCGCGCGCCCTAAACATGTTTTCTACACGTTAAAAGTTCTAAACACCGAAAAAACACCATTTTAGGGTGTTTTTGGAGGACTCCGAATAACCCAGTCCGGCCTTTCTCCCATCCCCCTAATTTCTCTTCCCTTTTCATTACTCTCATAACAAAACCAGCTTTTTAAACAGCCATAAAATATGAAATTATAAGGATTTGCGTAATTACGGGCACCGAGCTAATGCTAAATGCTCCAAATTCGATCATTCGTAGCCAAATCGAAACGAAATCAAAGAAAAATACAACATTGTGGATATTGCTTCAGCTTAAGTCATTTCGTTCTCTTAAAGTGGCAGCCCGAAAATCGTCGTGTTCATCTGCATCGTCGTGCGGGTTAAATTTTTAGTCGTGATAGCTGAGTGTATTGTCTGACTTTTAGACTTTGTGCTAACTGTCTGGTTTGTTTGATTGGAATGTGGAATAGTAGGTGTTTTTCTTAAACTAATGATTTTGTGATTATTGCATTTAGGACAAACAATCGTGTGATGATGTGGCTCAATTGGTTGACTAGAACTTCACACTGCTTCGGAATATGGTCTACCTCTGACAGCTGGATGGAGAATAGGCATCCACTGCTAGTCATTAATTCTGTGTGACAGCCATAATTTTAAGGTTTTATTTTCTGCGCACGGTTTCATTCTATTCGGATAATTTTTTAGGAAGTGTTCTTCGCGGCTATGAGACGTGATGATCAGCGCAAGTCTCCTCAAGAAGTGGCAGCTGGCTTTGAATAAGGAATCGAATCATGCCTAAAATTTGTTGAAATTCATTTGTTACGTTTTGCTATTGTTTGGTTGTAATATAAAGTCTTTGTTGAGGTTCCGGTTTTAACTTTGCTAATTGAATAAATTTTAATATTTTTTACAAAAAATTAAAAAAAAATTACATCTCTATTACGATTAACCATTTCTGAACTATTTGTTGACATTTATCTGCAAAATGGTTGAGGTTATGAACTTTCTTATATATACATATCGACCAATTAAAAACATAAAGAAATGCTGTAGAATAATTACGGAAGGTAAGCACTAAAAGTCTTTGCTATGTTTACGATGAAAAAAATTGTCAAGTGAAAAGTTTAAGGCTATAGTGAAGTACCTTTTACACTAAAAATTTTTACTCACAGACCAAAATTGTAGTGTAATTGCTATTTTTGACAAATACATAAGAAGTTAGCACTAAAATGTTGTCATTTTTGGGGTAAAAAAATCCATTTTGACATTTGTTTATTTTAATTGAGGGTGTTGCTCATTCAATTTTGTAGACATAATAAATAAAACCGTGAGCTTTGTCCTAACAAGTATTTTATAAAGTACGAATTTTTAAACAAAGTACAGATCAGTGTTTCCATATGAGCTCAAATGAGCACTTGATTTGATGTGATTTTGATGTGATGCATGTCATCAAAATCACATCAAGTGAAAAAATTTGGTGAGCCATCACATCAAAATCAAATCAAGTGAAAAAATTTTGGATGAATCATATCAAGTAGACAAGTGGCCATTGGTCTCAGGCAGTCTTAAGGCGGTTCCGTCAATTCCCGCGAATATCTCATATCATATCGAATTAATTCACCAAAATTAACCTCAAAACCGAAACGCCAACACCCCTACTCCTATCCTTACCTGCCAGCATCTTTTTAATCTACCAACACCATTCAGGCTAATCATGGAAGAAGTGACCCTCACTGAAGTAATCGTGGCTAAGTACAAAGGAAAGGACGTGCGAATTTCTCGCCTCGCTGAAGTACAAATGCTCCATCCTTACTGGTCCTTCGTGCGACTAGCAAGTGAAGATGGCAGAGAGGAGCGTGTCTTCTACAAGTGCCGGAATTGTCCCTCTCTACTAAGCAAGGAATCCACAACGACTACGGTCATATACAATCATCTCGTGAGTGTAACTTTGCTAGTTGGATTATCAGATAGATCATACAATTATTTTTTTTGGAAACGCACGAGGACAAAGAACTCTCGAATGAAGCAAGAGCATTGATGGATGTATACAAGAAGGGATCACACGCGCTAACAGGATTTCGCCCAAAGAAGAAACGCAGGCTGATGGATGGAAATGAGAATCAGAAGCAAATGTTAATGGTCAAATGTTTGATCCAAAATTTGGCACTTTTACAACATCTTAATACTATCTTGTAGCGCACTTCAAGAGCTACAAGACCTATATTACAGAATAATTTTTGAAAATATGGTTGTTGAGATATGGCCTTTTGAAAAAAACTTGAAAAATGACCAAAATCTAAGTTTTTCCAATTTTTTCGGATTTAGGTAATTTTTTCAAGAAATTGTTTTTTTCTTCAAAAGGCCATATCTCAACAGCCATATTTTCAAAAATTATTCTGTAAAATAGGTCTTGTAGCTATTGAAGTGCGCTACAAGATAGCACTAAAATGTTGTTAAAGTGCCAAATTCTGGATCAAACTTTTGACCAGTTAAAGCGATGAATGTACACCCTAAAGTGCCCATTGGTGAACCTCATTTCTTTTGAGCACTCATACCCTCTTTTTTATCATTAATAAACAAATGATGGATCATTAGAAAGGCCAAGAAAAGGGCTATTAAACAGTGCATGACGTATTAAAAATGTTCATAACAGGTTAAATAAAAACCATTTAAAAAAAAACGACATTACTTATGGTTCGACCCAATAAGTTTTTCCCATTAAAGAGTACTCGAATATATCTCTTCAACACCTAAAAAGTGAGTAAGACATCTTTAAGCCTCGGCTGACGTACACTAGCCTACTTGAGCCTAAGCCTAAAGACATGGGTGAAAAAGAGATTTTGAAAAAAAATGAGGGGGAGGGAGGCAGCATTTCTTAACAACCATTGGCTAACATGTTTGCTGCATTTAATTTTACATTTTGAAATATTCTCTTATAAATTGCACTTGTTTTGTACCCAAATTAATTAATTAAATTAAATTTTACAAATTTAACAAAAATAAATAATAAATCGTTTTTCGAAACTGTAATACTGTTTATCTGATACAATCTACGCTCCTAATAAAGACACCCAATGAATCGACAAAAAGCTGACCTTATTGGTAGCTGTCCTTAATCAGAGCGTCCTTATTGGGAGCGTCGACTGTAAGTAAAATCAGATAAGTAACATGAGTTTACAAGAATTTTGATCTTGACCAAACGTAGACTTAAATCGTCTGTATTATTCTTCACTGAAAAAAATTGAAGTGTGTTTGTGTAAAGAATAAAAAAGTTTCATTCCAGCCAAAAGTATACTTCAATTGCGCCGAAAGTCATTTACAGTTTATTGTTAGGTGCTTATTATTTTAAGTACCGAAAAATTAATTATTAGCTTGAAAAGGGTAGTTTTATCAACAAGAAAGACTAGAAAATTTTTATGATAATATTTAAATTGCTATGTCTGGGCTTTATTAAGTAAAAATCTAACAAAACATAAAGTAAATTTCAATTGCATATTTTATTGCATTTTTCACAATATCTAAATACAGTCAAACCTCGATATAGTGATCACCCAAGGACCCCTCACAGGTGATCATAAAGAGGTGATCACTATATAGAATGATGCTTATATAGAGGTTAAGCTCATCTAAAAATCATTGGCCGATCACTATAGAGAAGTTTCGGTACTTATACGGTTCACCACACCCCCTCCCCCATATTGGAATTTTTTCAAAAACAGGTTTTAACCATTTCTAAGCAATTCTTACACGCTAATGGTTAAAACCTGTTTTTGAAAAATTCGATATGGGTGGGGTGGTGGTGGAACCGTATAAGTACCGAAGTTTCCCATCAGAAACTATATTTTAATCAAGCAATCAAAACAATAGCGATTGTGTTAGTCCGCTTTGGTTTTTTTGTCATTTTTGCCTTGGTCCTCTTCATGGTTTTGGTCATTTTTCGACTTGGTCATCTCTGTTGAACCTAAAAATATTGAGTTTGAACATAATTTTGTTGACTGGGGTCTACCGCATAAATTAACTTTAGTAAGCATGCTTTTTCATGCATCCAGAGCAGTGATTGGAAAAGCCAAGGCTAAAGCCAAAGCCAAAACCTAAGTAAAAATGGAAAGCCAAATTTTGGCCGGCGAAAAAATGGCTTTGTGTTTTTGGCCTTCGCTTTGGTTTTGGCTTTGGCCGAGCCAAATTTTGGCCGGCACTTTTGGCTTTGGCCAGCATTTTGATTACTTTTGCTGTCCTATTATGGCTTTTGTCATTTAGTATACTTGATCCTGGCTTATTACTGAATGAATGCCTTTTTCTGTTCCGTTTGTTACTGCACATGCTGTTATCTCAATTTTTCGTTTTTTACTGATCGAAATGAATGAATCGTCAGCTACATCTGAGGCTTCTCAGCAATCTCCAAACAGCAATCGTAAAGATCCAATATGGAAGAAGTTCACTGAAACGAAAAAAAGCGGAAAGAGACGTGCCGATTTGATAAGAATGCGCCCATCAATTACTTGTAATGTTTGGGTTGATGCCTCAAATAAGAACTCCTATCTTGGTTCCTATCACATGCCTTGGAATATTTGAAAACCCTGTTTTTCGTGCTAGAAAATGAGCAGGTTTTTTTCGAATCTTGAATTCTCATAAATACTTTTCATATAGAGTGGATTTGATGGTGGCGAATTTTCGAAATACCTGCAGAAAGCTCTCAGAGACCGATTTTTAACCATACCTCAAAATCATTTGAGGGAATTCAATCCGATCTTCACAATAACTACTGCCTTAGATCCCAAAAAACGCATCCTGCTCGAATGACGAAGAGCTCATTCTCTATTATACTTTTCCAGTTCCTGAATTTTCTTTCGGAGTGCTCCATCATTCATCAGCAGTTCGCAGACGCCGGCACAGTCGATGTCGAAGTTGACCCGAACTTGGAGAAGAGCCCTGACCGTTTCCACCTTAAGGAGATTCCTCGCGTCTGTCCACTGCGCCTTGCACAAAAAGAAGACTCGCTCAACGAACGCGTTGGCCAGTTGGATGGAAAGGATAGTGCTGACGAGTCAGTAAAGGCGTGGAAGCGAGTCGTTGTCTAAAGAAAAAGTTACGAAATCCATCTCGAAATTCTCGCTTACCTTGAACATCTTCTGCCACTTCGCTTCTGCTGAATCCACGTCGAAGGGATTTGGCGCAGCATTCTGTTGGCTTTGAAGAAGCAAAAGAAAACCTGAAGTTGAAGCAGCGGTTTCTCGAAGACGGCCAGAGCACTTTGAAGAAACTGTAGAATTGGCAACGACTCCTCCGAGGCAAAGAACTTCTCCAAGAACAGCGGCACTTTGTTTCCGAATAGAAAGAGAGCACTCAGCGGATCCCACAGCTTCAGTATCTTGTTGATCACCTTGCTCAGAGTCAGCCATCTTGTCGGACCATGCGTTCGAATCGTTTCATAGTTAGTCTGGAAAAGCAAATGAAAGTTTCATTATAAAACTTTTGAATAAAAGGTACAAACCTCCAAGGAGTCACAGATGTCCTTGAATTGATCGTGCCGACTTGTCGAACCCTTGAAGTAACTTGCCAGCTTGAAAGCGACTATCTCGATGTTCAACGGAAGGCGATCAGCGGCCTAACTTTATGAGATACACAGATAAGATTATTTAGGCATGCAAATCTTTTCAAGTCCCCTGAAGTGCATTTGTTGAAAAAATTTAAGCTGATGGTTACAACAGCTAGTATTAACCGTTTGCCTATGGAAGTATTGGTTGATATTTGCTTATTTGTTGACTTGGCCAGCTCTAAAAGACTTGTCATCTTGTCAAAACGTCTTTCCACCGCATTTCTGTGCCGAATCAATCAGCAAGTTGCCAAGGTTAGTTTATCTATGTTTTTTGCAATGTTTTTTAATTAAAAAAATTACTTCAACCCTATTCCACCGAAAAGCCGATATTTTATTGGATTCGCAGCTTGCTATTGTCCGTTATATTTTATTAATCAAAATATATGTGATATTATTAATGTATTGCTCTATACGCATTCGGGAGTTCTATTTCTATTAACTATGAATAATGATTTTACGTACCCTAAGTAATTCCTATACGCTGAAAACGATAAAAAAAAGTTGTTTTCAACGTTTCTTACTAAAAAAATAGGTATAAAAAAATTCTTCACCAAAATATGACTGTTTGCCTTGATCCCCCAAGGTAAATTATCTCATATCAAGGTATTTTACAGCGTTTTAATCTCTGAAGCTGGGCAACAAGAGTCTCTATATACGTTTGTGATCAAGAGTCTTGCTCGGAATCATGTCTAAGGCAAGTCTCAAGCCCCGTGCGACCACTTCAGGGACGCAGGGGGCTTCGCGTTGAGATGCACACACGCGTATTTTTATCAGAGACCTCATTGAGAGATTTTTTGCAGATTCTTGTAGAGCACCCCGAAGTTTTTACGAAGTGCTGCCCTTTTCAGATTCTCTAAAAAATTTGCCGAAAAACCTGATACGGGTATCATGGTTTTTAGCCTACTTTTGAATGGCCCTAGTTTTAAGTATCCAACTTGTATGGGCTATTTTCGTGTATGTTATACTTATACTGAAAAGTACTTTGAAAAGCCCGTCACGGCTTTTAAAATGTCCGAAATAGGCCCATACCTGAGTGTGGCGGAAAAAAATGTGATTGCTTTTTCTCACAAATTTGAATATTTTTCGAATTTTACTTTTAATGAACGCGTGTTTTTACTTTGGGGCACTTGCACCCTGCACCACCCACTCGATTGCACCCCCAATCAAGTGGGAGGTGCGGGGTACAATTTAGCCTTTACTCTTAATGAACGCGTGTTTCTACTTTTCATGATAGCACAAACAAAAGGCAAGCATTGTGGCTTTGTATATTAAACTAAAATTTTCTGAATATTATTTTGTATAATTACATACGTTTTATATACCAATGTGTAGCCACAATGCTTGTCTTATGTTTGCGCTTTCACAAAAAGTACAAACACCGTCTCATTAGGAGTAAAATTAAGAAAAAAAAAACTTAAATTCGTGAGAAAAAGCAGCCACTTTTATTACTTAAGTTATTAATTACTTAAGACAAGTTGAACACCATTTACAGTTAATAAAAATCAACAGGGGGTTAAGGCATCTTTGGCACCCGATTCTCCACTAGAACCGCAAATAGCCTTGAAGGATAAAAACCTTATCTTTTACAGTTTTGTACAAACTAAACTTTCCAGTTGCAAACAGATTTTGACCATCATTTAACTCTCCATTCGGAACTCAAAGATCAATTGAAGGGTGCAGAAAATGAAATATCTTTGATAGAGAAGCAATTTGCAAGAATTGCTTACCAGTACGACCGCCAAATATTTCGCCTTCAAGCTCGTCCACAATTTAATGAAGATGTAAACTTGCAGCAGCAAGCATTTAATTTAGAAGCCGACAAAATTCACCAACTATCTCCTTTAAATGACCAATGGCACATTCTACACCAACAAAGAATGCATATATTCAGCCATTTGAGGATAAGCTTGGTTGATATGATGAAAGTAAAAAGAAGAGCTATCGGGACTATAAATTTAAGAGGACAAGAATGTGAATTCAGACTCATCAGAAGTGCTAGTTTGTAATTTTGTGCGTGTTTGTCATTTATATTATAGAATATCTCCGTGCCGATTTATTTGTCAGAATAAATTTTGCAATTTTTTAAATCATTTTTTGAGTTAAAGGCGCAAACACAATGGCGATTTTTTCAGATTTTTCACAGGGAATGTCCATAACTTTTTTTTTAAATTTTCAATAATTATTCTGTTGGTGCCATCTTGTAGCGATGAACAGTTGAGAGCATCGACTAGAAACAGGCAAAAGTTGATGGGCATCTTTGTAAGGCACAAAGGCTAGCACGTCTGTTGGCACCCTTCTTCCCAAAGTCGCACAATGCCTGCTCTCAGATCGAACATTCTAAAGCATGGAATTTATTGACATAAAACGACAAGCGATACACTATCAAGAGAGAAGAACAAGGGCTATCTGATGATACCAAAAAATGCATTTGTGTTCTTATTTTACTAAAAAAATTGGCTTTAAACTTTGTCCGGGAACTTTTCGGTCACATGGTACTTAAATCGAGTATACTGTATTTTCTCTAGTAAGGCGACCCTCTCGTCTTTGAGGACCTATATCTCAGTTCAGAATCGATACTTTTTAAAGCTGTTTATTGAGTTTTCTTGAATGCCACGAGTTCTACCGATTCCGCTTTTTTATTTTATTGAAGCACCAAAAATCTTGAGATCAACCTCAAATTTTTCGATTTTTGGTGGTTTAAAAAGTAATTTATTAAAGAAAATACGGTAGTATTAAAACTTAAATAACGCTTCAATTTTCAAGACTCTCCCAATAAATGTCAAATCGCTGAAAAGCTTGAAGCCAAAGCCTAATTGCCGTCCCAAGAAGCCAAATCGTCGTCAGTTAAACAGATATGCAAAACTAGGTGCTTTATTCTTTTACCCTGAAAGTCTGAAAATGACGAAATGAATTGTTTGATATGTCTGTTACCGAATCTTCATTTTTTCTGAATCTGTTTCACATGAAAAAAATACGTTTTGGCATTAGTGAAAACATATTTATTGCACATTAAAGCACTTCTACTTTGCACAAACAATGAAATCAAGTGTTGTATTCTAAGAAATACAGGTAGTAGTTCCAATAAAATAAATTAAATAAAATAAAAAAGAGAGGAAAAAGTAGTCTGCTCCATTTGTCAATTACCAGTCCTTTGCTAAAACAAATCAAGGTTTAGCAATAAGATTATCAAAATTTATAACAATTAATTACAGTCGAACGTGGATATAAGAGCAGCAGCGGAGCTTCTATGCAGTGTTGACCCCAAAATTAAAGGTATATAATTGTCTTTGCAGTATTTTAAAAATATCGCATTTTATAGAAGATGGGTTTTTGAAAAGGCGCGGTAGAATTTTCGCGCATGGTCATCTCTTCATAATTTCGTGACGAAACATATCTGGAAAAAGAAGTTCGGCGGTCCAAATGCTTTATTCTTCTTGTGGAAACATGTGTCTGAAGTGTTTGTATCAGTGAATGGAGAAATCGATGTTCGTCGTGAAATTGACTCCGAATGGGATCATGATGTGTTTGATAATAATAATAATGAAAAATAAAGAAATTTCAAGCAAAAATGGCGTAAAATATGGTAATGGGTTAAGTTAATTTTGGGGTCAACATTGCATAGAAGCTCCGAGCAGCCCTTGGGACCAGCCCAAGGTGCTCTTATATCGAGAATGACATAAGTTCAGCTATACACAAGAGTTATAATCGATCCTGTATATAAGGACGCGTTAGGGACCGGTCAAACACTGACTTTATATCCAGGTGTCCTTATATAGAGGTTTAATTGTACAGACAACTAAGAAACCAAGATCAATTTTAGGTCAAAATTTTACATAAAATTTTGAAATGTTTGTTTTCCAAAAATTTGTGGTAAAAATAATAATGTGCCTTTATATCGAGGGTATTTTAATAAGCCGGGACTGGCTTGGGAGCTCTTATAGTGAATGTGCTCTTATATACAGTGCTCTCATATCGGGGGCAGTGTTGTGACTTATTCTCCTCTTTCCTCTCCTCATTCCTCTTCCTCCTGAGGAAGAGAAAGAGGAAGAATAGAGGACGATTTTACAAAAAGCTACGAGGAAGAGGAAGAGGATGAGGAACTTTTCCAAAAATCGATGAGGAAGAGGAAGAGGAAAAAAAGTTTCCTCAGTGAGGAAAAAATTTTTCCTCGCTTTTTTCCTCACTTTTTCCTCATTTAACTATCCACTGGAGCCACTAAATTCACTATCCACAAAACCTTTAATCAAGTAAAGTCAGAATTTATTCTTAACGGTATCCAGAAAAATCGATGCGAAAACTAACCAAATAGGAGCTATACTTTGCAGCGACCAGCATATATGCACCCTCATCTGTGACGGAGAAGTATAGATTCGGCAAATTCAACATCTTGAGAGCCCCTTGTCGACAAAACGGGCAATGACTGAAGCGAAGAAGAGGCATCCATTTGGGGTTGTGGCAATATCCGTTGTGATGGAGAAACGTCCCGGGGAGTAACTGATCTTCTCGCAAATGTTATCCATGACGCGCTTCACCTAAAAATAGCTCGGTTCAACAAACTACATTTATCAAGTTTCTAAGTATGTGTTTAATAACCTCTTTCTCCATATCACCGATAAGACTGCGACGGCAGGGAACCTTAAAATCGGGGACTCACTCTTGAACTCCCTCTTCACCGCCAGAAGCATCGTTCTTTAATGATGGCGCAGAACGAGTGAGATTGAAGAAGGCTTTGGAATCCCAGCGTTTGTGTTAGTTGGAGTGTTGTTCATTCTCTTGCTATCTGAAATATTTGCGTTGTTGATGCTATTGACCAACCCAATATTATTTGTGCTGCGATAATAGAGGATGGAAGGATGGAAGACTAAGAAGAAGTAATAAAAAGCGTGGGGATTTGCGAGGCATTTTTTCCTATACCTTTACAAGTTTTGCGAGCCATATCTGACATCGCACCCAAGTTGATAAAGTCTGAAGTGAGGAAAAATTGAGGAAAATATTGAGAAAAAAAGAGGAAATTTTTTTCCTCAGCAAGGAAAAAATTTTCCTCTTCCTCTTCCTCTGAGGAAGAGGAAGAGGAGAGGACGATTTTGAAAAAAGGTATGAGGAAGAGGATGAGGACGATTTTAAAAATCGTATGAGGAAGAGGAAGAGGAGAGGAAAAAAATTTGGCAAGTCACAACACTGATCGGGGGTAAACTTTGTGCACTTTCTCTGCTGGGCAGCCAATTTTTTTAAAAGTGCTCTTATATCAGGGGTTCTCTTATATCACGTCGGACTGTAATAAAAAATCATTGTGGTCAGAACAAAAGTGGGCCGGCTTCTATATAGACCAATCCATATAAATAAGCGAAAAATGAGACTTTTGTGAAACTCCCTTTCAAACTTTCAAACATTTCCAGACCAACTGTTTCGATTGTAACTTAAAGCTATTTTATACTCAAAATAACCGCTAGGATCTAGCAAACATTTTAAAATAAGAACTCTTAAAGTTCACATAAAAATAGTTTGAAAATAAGCAAAAGAAAGTTACTGGACAGGGTGTGCCGCTGTCCCGCAACTTCCTTTTACTTTTTCTAAATATTTATATACAGTCCAAGCCTCGTTTATCCGGCACCCCCAAAAAGTTCATTCCCGCCTTGGTCCGACACTTTTTAATCAGGTATTCAAGAAGTCTTTACTAAATGTGATTCGCCAGTCTAGTCGAAATATTGCAAGGATTCTGATTTTGCCATTCGTTTTTTCAAAATCTTTAAATTTCGCCATAAAGACCCGCGGGCCTCGAAAATCCGGCACCTGATTTTCAAATGGGGTGCCTTAGGATAACCAGGTTCTGGTATAACCTGGCGAGGCAAAATTTGGAAAACGACCGGCAAGCAGAATCGCCTGGCCTCTTCGGACTTTTGGTGAATCCATTAACAAAACTCGAAAATGGCTTTTTGAAAAAAGATGTCCGGACATCATGTAGCTGGGACTGGCTGTATAGGTCCTTATTTCCAAGATGTCCGCTAGATTCTAGCTGTCATTTTTTTTTGGTAAAAAAAGCTACAAGTTAAAAGGTTCTTATCCTTTATCCCGACCCCGCCCAAGTTTTGATTGTTGAACTTTATTTTTATTTTGGCACAAATAAGTTGATTCGCCTTTTTGGCGGCATAAAACATGCATGCATACCAGAGTTTCTTTGTGCAGTAGGACCAAGCTGACAAAAAATTTGTTCAATTTCCATACTTTTAGACTATTTTCCAGTGTCCTGGTACCCTTTTAAATTAGGGTGGGGTCGGGATAGAGGATAAGAACCAATTAAAATTATAATAGTTAGTCTGGAAATGTTTGAAGGTCTGTCTCGCGACTCGTGTCCTGAAGTAGCGTGAAGGAAGCTTGACGAAAATTTGGAAAAAGCCTTTTCTGATGCAAAAAAGCCTTTCACCAAGCGCTTAAGCCTTTTTAAGTCAACAGCCGTTTCCTAGGCTACATTTGAGTTTAAAAATTGATGTTTTTGATCGAATTTTTCAAAGATACCTAGAATAAAGGAAGCCCAGTTGAATGTAGTGATTTGTCTGGACAGGGTTGTATTTTCCAGTCAACGGGATACTGGCCTCTCTTCTAATAGCGGCCGAATCCAAATAACCATGTTTTGCATTTCCCTTCTTGTTCCGCCTTCTCAATGGCTCCTCTTTGTAAGAGGAAGGCTAAATTAACAATGACCTGCTTTTAGAAAAAAAAATCAAGAAGTTAAAATGCACACTGCAAAGCATGTTATTGTGCCAACAACAAAGTGAAGTGAAATAAGTTAATAGAGGTGCAAAATTACTGTTTCTTCATCGATCCATTCACAGTCAGGTATTTTTGGGATGATGACCTCTTCAGAGACAACAAATGCTCTCTGGGCAGCATTATCTGTGTTTTGATTGCTGTCAGACACAACTGGCAAGTTCAGAGTCTAGAAAAATTGAAGGAAAGGAGTGTTAAAATCATAATATATAGTCATTCTCCAGTCAAAATTTTTTAAAAATATATATAAAAAAGTAACATCGTAGATTTTTTTTCTACTTCTCAGATCGAAATTTTTTTACAGGGTGGTCCAAGAAATTTGAACACTTTTAAACCGTCATAACTTTTTGTCCTCGCACGATTTCGAAATTCTGTAAACCACGGGGTTTCAAAGTAGTCAAAAATCGGCAGTAGGTGACTTTGCGGGAAACTGAAAAACTATTAGAGTTTGATTACAAATAACTTATTTTACAGGGAAAAAGGCCTCTCGTTTGCTTGAGATGGCCTCTAGTTTTCTAAATTCTGACTTTGAAAATTTCTGACTTTTCTGATAGAGAAACCAGAGCTATTTCGGTATACAGTCGAGTCCACTATAGTGCATCCCACTATAGTGCGACTCCCATATAGTGCGACCTGAGACTGATTTGGTTGGCCAGCAAAGAAACCCCACAAAATTACTCCCAATATAGTGCGACCCGCACAGTGCGACACCCGCTATAGTGCGACACTGTGGCCGGTCTCCTGTAAGAAATTTCATCCCGGTATAATGCGAATTTAAAAAAAAATTATTTGAAATTTAATGTCTTGCAACGAAAGAAGTTATTTATTTGTTTTGGAGCAGTTTAAATTTATTTTCCGCTGCTTCTCCGCTTGTTTCCGCTTGACCAATTAGACGAATATTTGTATAGGGTGCGCCAGAAGAAACAAAAACAAAGCCAACTTACAGAATTTTTTCCGATTGTTTGATTGTATTTTAATTATTATGTTTGATCTATGGATAAAGTTTAGTTTGCTCAGAATGTTTTTATGCAAGATCCTTCTATAGTGCGCATAACACAAAAGTTTGGTGAAAGAAACCCGCTATAGTGCGATCCCACTATAGTGCGACTCCCACTATAGTGCGACTACCTTCCGGTCCCCAGAGTCGCACTATAGCGGGACTCGACTGTATAGGGTTTTTCCCACAATGCAAAATTTGGGATTTTCCATGCAAAAAAAAATTAGTGTAATTATAGCGCTAACTATGGTATCTACCAGAAGAGCCTGTGGCAAGCAAAAAAAGCCGTCTCTTTCCGAAATTCGTAGCTTGGCAACCAAAAAGCGATGGAATAATGAAAAGGGCAAGAAGCAGAAGCAAGCTGAAGCTAAATCTGAGGCGTTTATAAACGCAGATCGACTCAGTTTTTTATGACAATTTTTTTGGTATATAAGGTCAAAACCACGATTTTCGCTTGGCCCCCCCCCCGGTCTGTAGGTGGCCTTTGGAAATCGTGCGAGGACAAAAAGTTATGACGGTTTAAAAGTGTTCAAATTTCTTGGACCACCCTGTAGAACGATTTTCTTTTTTGTTGAATTTATGTTTTAAAAAATCTTGAAATTGTGAATAAGTGCTTTTTTAAATAAAAGATAGTTCAAAATCAAGAAAATGATAGGATAGAAGTTCAAATCAATTATAAAAACAGACAGTTGTACTTATACCTGTAGTTGAGTAGGACCTGAATAAAGAGTAGGTTCTGAGTTTTGGGTCTGCAGTGGAAATCTAGGTTCCTTGTAAGTGACTGGAAATTTCCCTGTTCTAGGGTTGGACATGGTCAGAGGGCTTGAAAGATTTGTAGTGCTCGGTGTCCTCAGCAATTGTTCATTCAGGCCTAAATTAGGTTGCTTTGAGAAATATTATATGAACCTACAAATGTAAAGCTTTTTTTATATTTTTGACTTTTATCCAGCTCTATGCTATTTAGTTCTATGCTATTTAGTTCTACGGGTCTTTTTAAAATAAAAGTCTGACTTTTGGAAAAAAATCAGAATGAAAAAAATTGCTTGAAGACTGGTCACAATGAAGCGAGGGTGACTAGCAATTAGCGCAACTCCCAAGTCAACACTTGAACTCCCAAGTGATCTGATTTTTCAGAATTTGGTTGATTTTGACCCAAAAGTGTTGATTTTTAATGTTTAAAAATGCAATAAGTAAAACCTAGGGTTTGGTGTTGGTTTTTTAACCGGTTTTTGAGCCAGTTAATTAATTAATAAATTTTTTAGCCGGTCATTTAACATTTTTATCAGCAAGGTCATTTAACATTTCAATTTATCACAAGTTCACCATTTTCATTTTAGACATCCTTTGGTTAGCTCGGCTCTTTTTTGCATCATCATCATTTCGTCTATCGCTGAGTCTTGAAGTGGTCTTGGAATAAGTACATTGAACAGGATAGCAATTAACTAAGAAGATGATTGCAAAGTATTCGTGATAATATTATTTCTCTTCTTTCAGTTTGCGCAATCAAAACACTAACTAATGGCTCTGGAGACGACAAGAAAACTTGCTTCAACCCAGAGGAATCGATTGGCCAAAGAAACTGAAAATTTTCAGGGAACTACAGACTCGGCGGATGGCAGAAACGATTTTGAAGAAGACGGGTTTGAAGAAGAGCACTGCCCAAAGATCCAGAAGCGAAATCAATAGAAGTTATTGAAATTTTCAATAAAGACGATTTTATTTGTTCGTGGATCAGTTTTAAAACATTTGCTTTCTAATAAAGCGAAAGTTTTATATTCGGCTATTAAGGAGCGGGTGGGCGTTTATTAAAGAGTGGGCTTCTGATAGATAAAACACGGTATATATGTTTTTATTCAAAGTAACTTTTTTCTGAGCTGTATGATGGGTCTCGGAAAAAAAATTTACATAAAAAAATACTTCTATCAAAAATCATCGAAAAATTAAAAAAAACCAACTCAAACTTTCTATTGTCAGAAAAATAAAAAAGTGGCGGTTTTAAACAGACTAATTTTATCGGACTAATTTTTGCTAATTTTCAGTCTAATTTTTTAGAGTAGAAATTTAAAGAAGTATAGAACCCTTTTATTTATTTGCCGGACAACTGGTTTTGCTGTCTTACCAACCAACAAGTGTGGTATTTAAGAGAGGTTTGACTGTATACAGACTGTAAAATCCAAAAAAAAACTTGCACTTTTGATTGATTTTCCTGATTTTTTGCCAAAAGTGCTGGTTTTGGACGATTTTGACTTGGAAGCACTGGTTTAGCGATTGACTGTCTGGTTAAGGTTACAATGAGTCGATACAGTTAATCGCTGCAGTCAATCGCTACAGCCAGTCTCCTATCGCTGATGTGTGGTCATAGGCGTACACGGGATACGTGGGAAAAATCCTGAAGGAGGAGAGGAGGTTGCAGGAGACTATAGTCCGGCTAGATGCTTCTCCCTGCATACGCATATGTGTGAGATCAACCAAATCGTTGATTTTTTATCCAGTCGTTACTGCATCGACAGTCGCCGATTGCCGCAGCAAATGTCTGGTCACAATGAAATTTCACAAGTTTCTACCCTTTTTTCTGACCAACCCCTTTCAAAATAATCGCAAGTAAAAAAGGCTTTTGTCTATGTTCACCAAAAGCTAGTTTGTAGCTGGTTTTTTGCCAAACTTTGTTTTTCAAACTCTTAGCGAAAAACATACAATATTTATTAGGTGGAATGTAGTGTATGCTACCCTCATGCCCATTGCAAGATATTTCTTCAGGCAGCCTTTCCTCTTGTCGAAGCCTTCCATTGTTAAATAGCGTGAGAGAACCTTTGCCCAAGGATAGATCAGGTGAGTAATTATTTGGCAAGTCGGAGATCACAGCTAAAGTATTGATTTTTTTATAACTGTAATTTGACATTAAAATTTTACTTCTTCTTTTTGCGATAGAATTAGTCAGCTTCTCATACTTTTCAGATTGTCGCATGTAACTATTGACAGCCGCAAATTCTACTAGACTTAGAAACACAAAAAACATGCAGGCTGAAATACATGAGGAAAATTACTTGAAAAAAATTTAAAAAAAAAACTTACAGCCAAACCAGAAATCTATATTTTTATTTTTAGTCAGAAAGAGGTTTAAAAATTATACCAATTGACTTAGCATAGCTCACTTGTGGCAGTCCAAACCTCAACCCATTGCCCTATAATTTTTTTTAAATGTTTCAAATAGACAGACAAAGTCGCATGTTCACCAAGGTGGAAAGAGACAAAAGAGTGGTGAAAGACAGAGTCACCCTAGCTGGAACGGCTCTACGATCAATCCAAAAAGACACCCATGAGATCATCACAATTAATCCTGTAATAATTTTTTTTTTAAATATTGCTTCAGTGTCGTTTGCTTTTTGGCTTAGGATTTTTGAAAGTTTGCCTTATTATTAGTTTTTTTATTATCAGTTTATTATTACCGTATTACCTCTAATAGCTCCCACTGCTCTAATAACTCCTCCCCCCCTCAACTTTGAGGACCTATATCTCAGTTCAGAGTCAATTTTTTGGAAAGCTGTTTATTACGTTTTCTCAACTCCCACGAGCTCTACCGATTCCGCTTTTTCGATTTTAAATATTCACACAAAAATCTCGAGATTGACCTCAAATTTTTCCGATTTTCGGACATCCAAAAAATAACTCCCCGGGGGAGCTATTAGAGGAAATACGGTAGTAATAATTATTAGTGGGTGACTATTAGGCTTTAAAGTTGGCTATCATAAATTTAGAATCAAGTATCTACCGTATTTTTTTGATCACAGTCCCTACCTACTTTGAATAAGAAGCTTTATCATAAAATATTTTTATATTTTTACTTCATCTCGGCGCTAGTAGCGAATAACCACCATCCGCCTCCCACCGCCAATAATTTTTTCGTCTCAAAATCGTTCATCATCCCTTGTTTTTAGGCTCAGGCTGAGAGTAGAGCAGATGTACTATGCATACTTGCACGAGCAACAGCGCGGCGGAAAGCGGCGGGCGGCGAGCGGCACCGCCCACCGCTGTAATTTTGATCCGCCGCCGCTGCTAACGCTCATTTTTTGAACCCGACGCTGTATTCGCCGCTCTTTTTTTTTTGAGCCTGCGCTGCTTCAGCGCTCTTTCTCTCTTGACTTCTTTCTTGATCAAACGATTTAATTGAAGCCAATTTATTGTCTTAAAATGCCTCCAAAATCTCAATGTAAACATTTTTCGCATTTCGCCGCCGCCTTTTCCGCGGCTCTTTTTTAACACCGCCGCTCGCCGCGGCGTATAATTTACCAGTAGGTATAAAGCTCTGTACAAGATGGTAACCAATTGATCTCCGTAAATGAATGTTTGCCTCCAAACAACTGAACCTCTCGCTCTTGTAGCTAGTCTCCGTAATAGCATATAGATAAGTGCCTGAAATTTTTCAGTTTTTTTACTTTTTTACTTATTATCAAGTTATTTTCAAGAACTTTAAATGTTTGTGTATGTAACATTCTTAAGCATGTCTGTTTTTTCTGGCTTCAGCGCTAACACTGTCTTTTTTCTTCACATCAACTGCTTTTGTGATTTGGGAAACCGATTAAAACATTCTTTTTGCCTGTTTGGATATGTTTTCATTTTGAAAGCTGCTTTCTCCTTTCTGCCCTGCTTTTACTGTTTATTGATTAGAATATATTCGCCCGTTTCTAGTGTCAATTGCGCAATTTTAGTTAGTTTGTTTTTAGCTAATTCAGTTGGAATGATGGGAGCTAATCCAACTAACAAAAACCATCAGCGATTTTTTGGAGGTAGGTGCTATAGATAACTAAAAGGATGTAAATGACACTTTTTCTGTAGATGACCCACTACCTACTGATGCACAGTCATTAAACATCCGAGATGCTGTTCAAAAACTGCCTACTTATTTGTCAAAAAAGTTGGTTTTAACATAAATTTTTATTAATCTACGAACTAGTGAGATAAATTTTAAAAAGATGTAGTTTTTAAGTACAGTCATATCTTGGTATGAGAAACGGGCAATACCAAATTTACTTTTATTTGTAACAAATTCAGTTTTTGTATCAAATTTTGGCCCTATCGCAGAAGCGGTTGCCAAAATTTGCCTTGGCCTGTTGTTTTTACACATTACGCATTTTAATATTTTTTTTGATATGTGGAAAACACAGGAGCAGCAATACAAATAACAATAATGTGTGAATAGAATGTGTTGTACATTAAATTTCGTAATTATCAAAGCGATGTATTATTGAAATACGCTCAAAGAAAATTTCCAGAACATTTTTCTTTTCGGCACTGCAGTTTTGTCTGAATACAGCTTCTGCGACATAAGATTCTTTCAGCTCTTCACTATTTCCCCGTAGCTTTTTGATCTTATGTTTGAGATGAAAGCGATTGCTTGAGACATGACTTAAAAACAACAGGGGGGACCAAGGCGTATTTTGCAAAAACAACAGGGGGGACCAAGGCGAATTTCGGCAACCGCTTCTGCGATAGAACCCAAATTTTTCTTTGGCCTTTGTTTTGCCTTTTTCTCTTAAATTTTCTGACCTTCTTTATAAAGTAATGACAGCATCATGTATCCCTGCGATTTTAGTTTCTTGCATGGTTCAATTTTTTGCAAGTCATTTGAAAAAAAATGTTGAATAAAAAATTAAAAGTACGAACCAAGTTACTTTTTTGACTTGGTTCATTTTTTTAATTTCTTGTTTAACATTTTTATAATCTCGCAAAAAATTAAGCTTCGTTAGGAACTAAAATCTCAGTTTCACGTAATAATAAGAGCAGGAGATATTGTTTTTAGGGTTCATCTTCATTTGACCACAAAATTTTTTTGCTAGTCGAAAGGTACATGTTGGTGGCAAATTGTGTGAAAAGGGTCACAAATAAGGCAAAGAACCAAAATGCAACAAAAAAAGAAAAAAATTTCAAAAAAACAACAGGGTTGACAAAGGCAAATTTCAAAAAATTTTGCAAAAAAATCAACAAGGAGGACCAAGGCAACTTTTTTGGGAAGTATGCGAACACATATAGACACTCCGTCATTGATCCCCCACCCCTGACTTTGAGCACCTATATCTCAGCCTAGAGTAAATATTTTGCAAATCTGTCTAGTCGATTTATAATTTTTCAGCCCCCTATGGCTCGGAAATCTCCAACTTCCCTAGGATTTTTCACAACAGTAGTGGGAAGTGGCGTAATAATCTTAACTACTTTAATCGTAATCAATCGCATTTAAAAATTAAAAACATAAAAAATTTAAAGTTCAGAGGTGGCCAAAGTTTTTTCAAAAAATTAAAAATTGCGACCTTATTTGCAGAGACACTGTCAGTTGCTTTGACCCTTACCCCACCAAGTGCAGCCATTGTGTGGAGAAGAAGATCAAACGAAGAGAGAACATGCGTGCCTCTTTCTGCTTTCTGCCTAACAAACTGCTGAACATTTTCTTGCCTTCGATGCCGCCCACTCTGCACTCCCAGAAACAAGCCTTAATCTGCAGCAGTCAAACTGGTGACATGGGATCACCCAACGGGCAGTCGACACCCAGAGAAAACCGAGCCCATCCTTCGCTGCCCCAACTAAAACTAAGTGGAATGGCTGAACCTATGAAAGCCAAGGCTGGACGACAGAAAAAGATCGTAAAAAAATCTGAGAAGAAGAATAAGATCAAAGGTTTCAAAGAGAAGGCAATGTTCCAGTCTGCTAACAACAGCCCTTTCAATAAGCGGCGACATCGCATTTTACAGCAAGTTTTGGTTTTGCCTTTTTCTCGTTGATTTAAAGAGATAGTTAAACAGAAAAGGGCAAAACTTAAATTTGATGCGAAATTAGAACTTTTTGCTGCATAATTCATACAATAAAACTTAAAAAAGAAGGAAAATATCAGTTTTTATTTTGATTTTATCAGTTTTATTCAAAAAAGTTAAAAAACCACGAGATTTTAGTCTTTATATTAAAGTGACACATTAAAAAAATTGGTAGTAAGTAAGAGTAGTAGAGCTTGGCTGTATGCAATTGAAAAATAATAATTTAGCCTGTTTGATGTGATAAAATAAAGTTATTGAACAAATGCTTAATATGAAGTTTGTGTTATATGCTGTTTCTTGCAGCTTATTTATTTGTTTTGTGTAAATGTCTAATTCTAGATTTTACTTTGTTGTTTAGATCCATTAACTAATTATAGTCTGGAATGATAAGAGCTAAGGTGGCTGCAATACAGCAAAGGCAAAGCCAACTGAATGACGGTTGGATTTGATTGAGAATTAAAGTTGGTGCTGAATGTCTGTATTTGCAGGAAGACGTTCAAGTTGTCCTTCCCAACCTTTGGCAAATGATTTTGAGGAAGAATTTAACAGGTAGTTTTAAACAAAATAGTTCGAGACTAAAGAGATACTTTAAATAAAGGGTGTATCAAAAAAAACTTGACCACCGAAAAAAATTTTGCATAGGCAGGTTCTTGCCGGCCGATTCACAAATTTTCGGGTCCTATCCTTCGGAAATCTCCACATAGAATTCTACGCACAATTACTCACGACTTCAACATACCTTTATTCGCTATCAACAAACAGAAACAAGAAGTTACACACAAAAGAGATATTATTCAAAATTCTTTCCTTCTGCTTCAACACACGCACTCAGCCTTCCTGGAGCCAGCAGATTTTTTCTCAACCACGTGTTCATTCTTCGAGCGATCAGCAGTGGTGAAGCATCCTGTAAAATATCCCTGGTCAACTGACAAATAATAGTGAAAAATCAGTGCAGACCTGCAGAATATGGAACCTGAAAGAAAGGTAAATGAAGCAACCCCACGAGAATAACAAAAGAAAACCAACCACTTTATATCGCGACACAACGTCAGACGAAAGCCGCTTGAACTCCTTCTTTTTTTATAAGGCGATTTTATAAAATTGTCAAAGAATAAGCACAACCACAATGCAACAGCAGTCGTAAAAAGTTGTAAATACAATTGCTCACAAAATGATGATACAAAATTGAAAAGTTTGAGAGTGGTTAATTTTTTTTGATGCACCCTGTAGTAAAATTTTTGACCCTTGATATAACGCTACCCAGTGATTTTTCGGTAACTCTTCGGTAATTTTAGCGGGAAAATATTGTTTAAAATACAATTTTTTGTTGGAAACTTAAAAAGCACAGCTCTGTACTGTGTGTGCGTGCTAATGTGCTTATTTATTTGGTGTAAACTGTGTCACCTATCTGGTCATTTTAGTTATATAGTCAAACCTCGTTATAACATACCCCCTTGGGACTGACCCTAGGGGTATGTTACATCGAGGGTATGTTATATCGGGGGTTAATTTTGCAGAGTTTATTATTGAAGGGACCGACCCTAGGGGTATGTTACATCGAGGGGTATGTTATATCGGGGGTTAATTTTGCAGAGTTTATTATTGAAGGGACCGACCCTAGGGGTATGTTACATCGAGGGGTATGTTATAACGAGGTTCGACTGTACAACATTTCACCTATGCTGCATGATGGAAAGTCATATAACGCACTTCAAACTAACCCTTTTTAAATTTTTGACTCAAGAAAAACACCCACTCATCTTGTATCAGATTTTGGACCCTTATTAACTATACATTAATAAATGTAGACTTTACCATATAATATACGAGTAATTCTACAGTTAACGATGGAGAAAAATCTGACTCATGATGGGTAGGCATTTTTCCTCGTCATGTTTCCTCATTGCAGTATAGGCGACATGTTGTATGACTGAAATGACTAGATAGGTAAAAGAATTCAGATTAAAGAAGAAAGGACATTGGTTGAATACAATTTGTTCATTTGAATTGTTCTCGGTGTTCGAATAACGTGCATTCAGTCTGGTTAATGAATTTTTGATTAAAATACTCCATATAAGCCACCTTGCAGAGCTCTACATACAGTCGAGCCTCGATATAACGCCACCTGGGAGCCAGTCCCGAGGGGTGGAGTTATATCGAGGGTCGACTGTATTGCCTATTAGTATGTTAAACACTTTTTTTGTATATTTAGTGACTTTTTTTCAAAATAACCAAAAAAACGGTGTTTTACACTGTTTGGCCACCGATCTGCTTACAAAATTTTGGGTTTTCAAAATGTAAAATCCCTCCAACGTTGGTGCCTTACTTTTGTTTTATCTATCTAACGATGGTCTACTCACCCAGCCTGGAGTATTTCTCTTGAATCGACTTCCACGTTAATTGAAATTTGTTGAATTGACCGTTGGTTTACTTTTGCCTAATTTACCAACGCACAGTTGGCCGGCATCAAGTTTTCCGACGCCGAATTAATTAATTTATAATACTACTTTTAGCACTTATCTCACTCCTCCAAGCAAGCCCATAATCGATCCCTACCCCAACAAGTGCAACCACTGTGTAGAGAAGAAAATCCAGCGCCGTGAGCATGACCGTCAAAAGTTCTCTTTTCTACCAAAAAAGATCTTAGACCTTGTCTACCCCAAAATGGCATCTCCCTTGCCTCAACAACTGCTAGCCAAGCAACAACCACCACTCAACATTCGACAGATTGTAGCCAAGGAGTGTTCAAGCAAGGCTAAGGTGCCTCAACAACAGCCCAAGAAGCGCAGGTATCGCAAACGGCTCACCCTCAAGATTCAGGCTTGGCAAGCCCAGAGACAGCAAAAAGACCAGCAGTGTATTTGCATAGGCGTTGGATGCAGTCAGAACAGCTCGGTGGTCTACAGGAACAACAACGCTAATGGCTGGAGAAGTGGGGGTAATGGTGCAAATGCACTCAGCAACAATGTTCTGCATTCTTCTTTTTAAGTCGAAGAAGTATTTGAGCCCTGTATTTTAAGATACGAAATTCTACCCTAATTGTTTGAAATGAACAAGGAGTGTTGGATAAGATTGTATTTGTATAAGTGTAGTTTGCCATAAAGTTAGAAAAACACTGACCGTCACAATGGTCCGGTGTTATACGCAGAATGTTGAATCTAAAAAAACAGTTTGTAAAGATTAAAAATGCCATGCCTTTCCATAAAACTATACTTTTAGACTAAGTGTCAGATATTTTAAAAGAAGGGTACTTAGCAGATTTGCATTTAAGCAACATGCGGAATAAGATTTGTAAGTCATATTAATAAAAACAAAAACTTCAAAATTTTGAATTTAAAAAATTTGGCTTACTCCCTCTTTTGTCAAAAAACCCTTTTTATTAAAATGATGACTTGATGGATGACAAACATCGATTTTTTAAAACTTTTTTTTACACAAATGTTTCGGGGAGGAGAAAAATGGGCCATTTCAGATTGGGCCAATTCAAATCGGGCCTTTTCAAATTGGGCCAATGCAAACTGGGCCACATTTTTGAGTCAAGCAACACGGGTTTTTTCACCATACCTTCACCTTTTTCCTAAACTTGAGTGCTTTTTCGAATTTTACACTTTGATGCTTTTTTACTTCATTCCTTGTACTACATTCTATATAAAGCCACCTCTTGTGACCGACTTTTGGTGGCTATATATCGCAAAGGCATTATACGAAATTGTAGACTTTACCCATTTGAGAAAATGCAATTCGCTTTCAATACAGAGGGATGAATTTTTTGTTAGGGTTTTTTTCTGGTCAACATTAGTTACTATTTCCGTATCTCTCTAATGAACGCCCCTTTTCAGGCATAGGTTGCAAAAAAGTCAATACACGCCTTCCCCAGAACTAATTTATGCACTCGTCCCACACACAACGGTAACAAGCAAACAGATTTTTAACAATTTCTTTGGTACTTTTCCAAATGAGCAGCGATGGATACGAGAAATTCAATACGAGGTCATCCGACTCCATTGGCATAGTTAAGAGTCAGCTGCTGGATCTGTTTTCCTGAATAAATTGCACAAAAATGTGGCCCAACTTGCATTGGCCCAATTTAAATGGGCCCAATTTGAATAGGCCCTATTTGAAATGGCCCATTTTTCTCCTCCCCAATGTTTCCTATTCTCTGAAAAAATTTAAAAAAAAAGATTGAAAAGATATGACTTTAAAAAAAAGTTATGGCCAAAGTTAAGGGGGACAAAAAATTAGGCCACTCTGTATAGAGTTATATTATGAGCTCACTCTGGTAGTCCAATGTCTGGGTTATATCTAATTGGTTGCATCGAGTCAAACGGCTGGAACCAGGTAATATTTACTTGTCTTTCCACATAGGCATCTTAATTAGATCTACATAGCATTTTAACTTTAGCCAAAAATCAATAAATTGTAACCTACAACTTAAAGTCCTAATTGCACAAGTTTGTCGATCCATAGGGTAGTGCACCAAGTTAAGATTGCAAGCCACATTAAGTGTAATCCGACTAGAATAAGCTATAGTTCCATCTTGAGCAATGAACAGGTTGAAGTTGGGCACAGTTACTTCGTGAAACTTTGAGTTTCTGAACATTTACTATGTAAATTTGTTTCATCCAAGTTAAGATTAGATGTTTTACCTGGCATTTGAAAAGTAAAGGTCAGGAAGCCAAATATGCTGCCTGACCTTTGGATCATTGACCAACACATAATCCTCATTGGTGTGGTTCAGGCTAGGATCTTTCCACGATAAATACAGGTACAAATCCACGTCAAAACTCTAAAAAAATAATTAAATACTTGAAAAATAATATGAAATTTAAAAAACGCAGTCAATTTTTTTATAATGCATCCCTTACAAATTTTCTAAACTTAAGGCCTCTATTCTCAAAAATCTTGTAATTATATTATCAAAATCAACGTACAGCGTGGCCAAAAAAAATCGGAAAATATCGAAAGTTTTGCGTAGGTAGCTCAGTGCCCCATCGATTTTCCTGAGAAAATCGATTACAGTAGTTAAGCTAACTGGGAGTTTTCGATAAAAAAACTCAAAAGAGGTGCATCTAAACGATGTGCATTTAATAGTCTCAAAAACTATCTGTTTCTTCTAATTGGAGTCTTAATTCGTAACTTTAAAGAATTATATCTCGGAGCAGAGTGAATATTTTGCTAAGCTGTTTGATGCATTTTCCTTAACTCCCGAGCTCTACCGATTCCGCTTTTCAGATCTTGTTAACCCGAAAATCTCTAGATCGAATTTGAAAATTTCGATTTTCATTGAAAATAAGCGCACATGTGCGGCAATTAGAAGAAATACTATTTACACTTTTTAACAATTTTAAGGCAAAAATGTTTTTGGTATGAAAATATAAAAAAATTGCTTTGGTCCCCCTGTTATTTTCTTCTTAGGCTTAGGCACAAGGTAGGCCAGCGTACCATATTTCCTCTAATAGAAGGCCCCCACCTCTAATAGTAGGCCTCCCTAGATATTGATTGACAAATATAAGGCTCCCTCTAATATAAGACCCCCTAGAGCACCATTTTACCTACGCCTTGTAAAAAAGTGTAAAAAATGTGTTTTGGCTGAATTTTCGTCGGCATAAAGCAACCGCCCCACCTCAGACCTCAGTAAGCGCGCCATAAAAGATTCTGTCCCAACGAACGCTGGCCTACCCTGCGCTTAAGACAAAGCCTGAAAATAGGAAAAAATTAAAAAAAAAACAACAGGGTGATCAAGGCATACTTTTTTCGGGGACCACATCAACATATGTAGAGCCAAAAAATTTTATAATCAAAATTTTTGACTATTTTTTCGGCGCGTCCTGTATGTGTATATATTTTTAACTAAAATATTTTGGATGAGCTTTCCCCTTCCAAAAAAGGTCCAAAAGATGTTTGAGTCAGACTGAATTACACCACCTAAAGTCAAATGACCCGTAGTTTAAAGTAGGTTTAAGGCTCCCACGAATCAACTGCTTTTTGATAGAGATTTTCTATTATAATATATATAATAATTGCATTTTATATTATCATTTATAATAATTGCAATAGCCGAAAGCAATGGTCAGATGGCTATAAAATCATAGAAATGCATTATTAAAAAAGTCGACTGCATCTCACCCACACAGAAAACCAAGTTGATGACCACAATATTTAAAAACTTCAAAAAACCACAAAGAGGAAAAAATTAATGGTTAGTCAGCTAAAAGGAGAAGCAAAAAGAGCACTCACTCGATAGAGCACAAGGTTCAAACACAACCACAAAAAACTAACTTTTAACCATAGTAATTAGGGGGAAATTTTCAGTGTTAGTTTACCATTGGGTCATTTTTACTATTAGATTCGCCATCAACTTGTTCTCCAGTGGATGGTGAGCTATAGGAGGAGAAACAGGTGGGATCAGAATTATCAATCACCATTTCTGTGGCTTGGAATTTGCCTAAGCTCTCGATGTAGATGCCTGCTCGCACCATGAGAGGCTTGCCATTAGAGTCGGGCGGGATTTTGGCGTTGCGCTGTAGACGATCTCGTAGTGAAGATCTGTCAGATGGTTTGGAAACACTAAATTTTGTATAAGTAAAACTTTATTTTATGTTTTTAGATTTATCGGCAAAAGCGGCCCAGTGTCAGAATGGGCCCGTTATATAATTTTTTTTGATCCGAGGAAATTTTGTCAGCATCCCTGTCGAAGGCGGGCGGGGGTAGTGTGAAATTTTTTAGCAGCCCGAGCCAGACCTAATAAAAATTTCCAGCTGAGGAATGAGAAATCGGGTGAACCTTTTTCAAATCTTAAGATAGAATTTTTCAGAAAAAATTTTAACTAGCCATATTTTATTTAAAAAAAATTTTTTAAAGACTTTTCTAAATAACTTTGCCCTATTTCATCTGTTTTCTAAATGAAACTTACCAAATAAGAATAGAGTGTGAAATAATTGCAAGTTGCCACGCAAGCTTGAGTTTGCCGAAAAAAAATTGCCTTGTTGTCCTGAGCTCCATCACCGAAAAAATTTAATTGAGATGTTTGAACTTAGACAAGTTTAGCGCAATATTCACAAGAAGTATGCACTACAGGGTTGGGCAAATTTGTTGCACTATTTGTTTTGCTCATAACTTTTCAAATTTATTGTGTTTGGACAAGATCTTTTTTTTTATTCGATAGAGGACACTCCGGGAAATCGAATGACACCAATATCATTATATTCCATACGTATTTTCATGTTTTGCTGACTTCTTTAACATTTGTTTGATTTTAGCTACAAATGGAATATTCGATCGAGCAAAAAGCCTGGAAAATTATCTGGTATGGGATGCATGGGTCGCCGAAAAGAGTTCAAATCGAGTATCGAAAGAAGTACGAAAGACATGCAAGGACTCCAAGCAATCGAAAAATCTACGACTGGTGGGTCAAGTTCTTTGAGACTGGTAGCGTGAACCGAAGAAAGAAGACGTGTGACTTCTTTGTGACTTCTTTCTCTGGGGATGGATCAACGACCAAGTGTACCGAACTCAGCCTGCCGATCTCAAAGAACTGAAGCAAAAGATTGTTCGAGCCTTCAAAGAACTGCCTGCTGACATGGTCCAAAGAGCAATGAACAGCTATGGTCGCCGCCTGCAACGATGCATTGAAGTCCAAGGCAGAAGTGTCGAACAAGAATATGGCAACATTGAATGAAAATTTGTTGGTTTTTGTTGTTGATTTTGTCTGTTGTTTTTGTTGATGTTTCAATAAATGTTATGTTTGGTGTCATTAGATTTCCCGGAGTGTCCTCTATCGAATAAAAAAAAGATCTCGTCGAGACACAATAAATTTGAAAATTTATGAGCAAAACAAAAAGTGCAACAAATTTGCCCAACCCTGTACTCAGATTTGAAAGTTTTTGTTATAGTAAAAAGTCTTAATATTTTGTTACAAACCTGAATTCTGTGTTTAAAAATTATAAATTCAGAGCACGTATTGATTTGTTTAAAAAATAATAAAAAAATATTTATATACCAGTTAATTTAATAATGCCGAAAATAACAAGATTGTTTCTTGTAAGCGTTTTTTGCAAACCTTTCTATATAGTCGGTGATTAAATGCAATTAAAAGTAGTTTTAAATAACTTTTAATTAAGAAAAAGCAACAACTAAGTGCATTTAAATTATCGACCCCACTAGCGAATAACCTCACCCCCGTTCAATAATTTCGCCTTTTAAAACTTAAGTAAAAAGTAGGCCATATTCCACAATGGGTATCATTTTTTGCCTTGGTCCCCCCTGTGGTTTTTCACCATTTTTTATTCAAAACAAATGCAACGCATCATTCACATACCTTTCTAATTTGTTCGAAAAACTTTTAGAGATAATTCCATTTTTTCGCTCGACAATTTTGACGGAAAACTGCTTCACTGATGTAAGATGCCAGCAATTTATAGCTCCCTCAGTTGTAAGTTTAAACAAATCTTTGAGTCGTATATTCTCCAAATTGATAACTTCTTTCGTTTCAACAAGATGCTTGCGTACCGTTTTGCTAAATCACAAAATAGCACAAAAATCTTGCACTGTTCAAAAAAAATGGTGAAAAACAACAGGGGGGACCAAGGCAAAAAATGGTACCCATTGTGGAATAGGGCCAAAAAGTATCCAAATATATGTCCCAGATCCCAGAAAAAGTACGTAAAACTTTTCTTAGTCACAACTTCCATACGAACTTCCATACAACTTCCCTACTAGCGCTGGCCTACCCCTGAGCCTAAGGGCTAAGCCTAAACTTGTTGTTCAAAAGGGTGGTTACAGCGATTTTAAGAAAGTCAGATTCTTGGGGGGGAGGTATGCGCTAGTAGCGCCAAATTAACTTTTCATAAAACTGGTCAAAATTTTTATATATAAGTTTTTTGAAATTAGATTTAAAATACTTTAAAAAAAGGAAAATAAAAAAATATGTAAATAATCTCACATTTCGCTTCGAAAAATCGATTTTCACAATTTCAAAAACTTAAAAGTGTAAAGCACAACTAACAATGACAAAGAGTTGACTTGAGCCAAAAAGATAAACAAGCCAAGCTCAGTAACACCTTACTAAAGATCTTTTCAAACAAAGTCTTTACAAATTTAGCAAGAGACAAAAGAAGTGAGCTTATGTTTTTAAAAATAAAAAGAAACGCCAAAAAATATTTGCAATTTTTTTTGCCTACCTTTTCCTAATCTCAATTTAGATCAGAGCTGAAATGTGTTCTTATCCTTTATCCCGACCCCACCCTAATTTAAAAGGGTACCGGGACACTGGAAAATAGTCTAAAAGTATGGAAATTGAACAAATTTTTGTCAGCTTGGTCCTACTGCACCAAGAAACTCTGGTATGCATGCATGTTTTATGCCGCCAAAAAGGCGAATCAACTTATTTGTGTCAAAATAAAGTTCAACAATCAAAACTTGGGTGGGGTCGGGATAAAGGATAAGAACCCTGAAATGGGCTGAAAAAATAGAATTTGGCTGATCTTGACCCAGAGAGCTAATTTTGTATTGTTTTGACTTAAAAAGCCTGATTTAAAAAATAACGGGGTAACAAATTTTCCTAACACTTTTAAACCGCGATAACTTTTTCCTAGGCCGTCTTTTGAAAATTTTATTTTCTACAGATCGCCTCAGCTCGCTCTAACAATTTTTTTGACATATAATGTGAAAAACACGATTTTTTCTGGTCCCCCCTGTTGTTTGGGCCTTGCCCATCCAGAGGCCATCTATTGACTAGGACCCAAACCGCAAGGGGGGACCAAGCAAAATCGTGTTTTCGCATTTTATGTCAAAAAAATTGTTAGAGCGAGTTGAGCCGTAAAAACAGATTTTCAAAAAATGGTCTAGGAAAAAAGTTATCGCTCTTTTAAAGTGTTAGGGGAATTTGTTACAGCCTGTACTTCTAGGCTAACTATTCAAAAAAATTGCGATCTGGGCAATCAAAAATGAGATCCGTATCTAATTCAGCCTATGTTTTCAAAAATGATCACCCATACAATTTTTGTAAGACAGAGTCTGTAATTTAGCCTTCAATATAGTTTGAGCCAGACATTATCCCACTCTCGCCCAATTCCCCAAGGGCGGAAGAAAAGGGCTTTGCAAGCGAAAAAAAAAGAAAAATGAACCTTAAAAAAGGATGCAAAAAAGAAAGAAAACGCTGATTGAGATAAGGAAGAAAAAGAAAGCCATGGGCAAAACTCTATATAAATCTTCTAAATCGGCATAATTTCCTCTTATTTTCTTGCAAGACATTAAAATAAAAAGCACGCGGGAAGAAATATTGAGCCAGAACACAAAATAAATAAACATTTGCCCTAGGAAAAACAACAAAAAAAGAAGGAAACCAGGAGATAGCCATAAAAAGAGGATTGTTTAAAGGAAAAGTAATAAGTTGGGTTTGAAAAACTATTGCTTTAGCCAATAACAAGAATTTCGAAAATTCAGACAAATGCGGGATAGCCTTTTGTTTACTCCAAAAATACAATAAAATTTTAAATTTTTGTTTTATTTGTAGGGTTGGCGGGTACCCGAAATTTTCGGGTGGAAACGAGGAACCGAACCGGATCCGAAATTTTCGGCTACCCGAACCGATACGAAACCGAAAAACGGGTTTCGTTCCAATTACCGAAACCCGAACGATACCGAAACCCGAAATTTCGGGTACCCGAACCGATACCCGAAAACCGAAAAAAAACCGGGTTTACCCGAAACCGGGTACCCGAACCGCCAACCCTATTTATTTGTATTAAAAATCGGGTGTAACTGAAGTGCGGCCTCAAAAGTCTGAATAACACCAGCAAATTACTAAATTTTACCAGCAAATTTTATAATGGTGATTTCTTTGACTTTTGTTATAGGTTCGACCAGTCCATAGCTTGTAATTGTGAAAAAATTCAATAAAAAGTGTTTTTTTTTAATTTGGAAAATTCGGCGCTAGTGTAGAATAATCCCCTAATATTATCCGACTAAACCAAAAAACTTTCATACCATTGTATAGCGAACATCCCAAGTTTTCAATCGTAGGGTAACATGCTCACAATTTTAGACGAAAAATTGCATAAAAACAAGAAATAAGGCCAAATTTTTTTGAAAAATCGAGTTAACTGTGTGACAACTAGAGACAGAAATTTTCGTTTTTGCGATTATGCGATTGCGATGATTTTAACTTCCTTCTACTGCGATTGCGATTATTTCAAAAGCACCAAGTGCGATTAATTGCTGCGATTATTGCAATTTTTTTGCTCAAACATATTAATGGCAATAGCAATTAATCGCATCGCAACTGTCTCTAGTAACAACCCTACCTAGAATAATCGCCTGTAACTTTTTTATTTTTTGACAATTCATAAGGCCTTTTTTTATTGTATAGGCATAGGGTAAAAATGAAAAAGTCTTACCACACATGATATACTATAGTGTTAATGATTGATCGCTAAGCTAAAAGCGTGGCAAAATTTTAATTAGACATTCTTCATGCAGGTACGACATGTGTAGTGCTTTCTGGCGTTGACTTTAGATTTTAAAAGACAGTGCTCATCCTTTTTGGGCTCTTTTTGTTCGTAACCATCTGTCAGAATTGTTTCTAGAGCGACGGATGAGCCGAGGATCTTCAAATCTTCTGTGGCCGCCTTATTAACCAGATTATACTCCTTTTGACTTCTTCCTCTAGTCTTGGATCAAAAGTCATGTCTACCGATACCGATAAATTGCTGTCCATGGAAGAAGTATAGAAAAAGCTTTTGCCAATGTGAACTGAATGTCGTTAATATAGAAATTCTTTAAAAATAACTCTTTTTGTTGACTTTTTTGATCTTAAACAAACTTTTGTACGGTAAAAAAGAGATCTCATCGAAACGTCAAAAATTAAAAAAGGTACAGCCGTTTCAAAAACGGACAAATTTTTGGGACACCCTGCATAAGCAAAATGAAAATAGTCCACTTCTATTCATTAGGTAGGTTAAGTAGGTCATTTTTAGTGGTTGAAAAAATTACTTTGTTAGAAGAGACCATAACTCAAAATTTTCAGCAAAAATTGGTGTTGACATCCGAAAACATATTTCTTGGCGTTAAATTTGGAGTCGAGTGGTATATGACATGTACAGGTAGAAAAAAAGTCGAGAAAATCACAAACCAAAACCTCAAAATAACAGAGTGTGTCTCTTATGTTTTTATTAAAATTAAAAGCTTGGAAGGTAATAACAAAAAAATAAGGCATTTATAAAATCTTAAAGTTAAAAATTATAAACTTAATTAGAGTTGCTTAGTCAACAGCTTTTTAGTAGCATAACTTAAAACCAATCTTCAACTATATTTACGGTACTAAAACTACAAATTTTGAAAGGTGAACTAGACTTAATAGCTAAATAAATAAAAACAAAACATGAAACTTCAGTTTGTTTTCTGATTCCAAATTAAAAAAAAAATTAGAAATCTTGAAGCAAAAAATTGCGCAGGCAATCATTATGCGGCTAAAAAAAAGACATACTCTATTTTTTCGCCCTTCGTTGAAAGATCCCAGCTGTTGGAATGGCGGAAGAGCTCTTGTTTTTTCTCTCTAGGCTGTCATAAAGATGAAAGAAACAAGTTCTCTTTTAGCCATAGTCGAAACAATTATGGGGTGCGGCCACTGAACGAAATATAATTATACTAGCCTTTTGATGATGATATGAATGAGTTTTTTAAGTGAAAGGCAAAAAAACTCGTCAGTTTTTGGATGTTATGTTTTTGAAAACTAGAGCAGGTTTAATAATAAAAAGACAAAAATATAAAAATCTTCACAAGAATATTCTGGTCATCACGCAGAATGGGTACCGATTTTACAAAGGGGGTGCCTTTTGTAAATATAGTTGATATAATATATTAGGTTGTGTCATAAGTTCGAAGCGCAATGATTTCAGCATTTTATTCGAAAACAACAAACAAATCCAACAGCGTTCATCAAAAGCTAATCAACAAAATAATCTCCATCAAATTCACTACTTTTTCCCATCGTTCTTGCAAGCGAGCAATTCCTTGGACATAAAATCCGGCTGGCTTTGAAGAAAAGAAGTTGCTGATATCCTGCGAAATTTCTTCGACCGAACGATACTGCTTCCCTCGTGAAAAATGTTGAAATGATCGAAAAGATGATAATCAGATGGAGCCAGATCGCGAGAATATGGCGGATGTGGCAAGACTTCCCAACCAAGATCGTCTAGTTTCTGCTTTGTCAACCGCGCGGTGTGAGGCCTAGCATTGTCGTGCAAAAAGAGGACGTCTGTGTTCTTACGGTGTTACGGCCAGCCGGATTTTATGTCCAGGGAATTGCTCGCTTGCAAGAACGATGGGAAAAAGTAGTGGAATTTGATGGAGATTATTTTGTTGATTAGCTTTTGATGGATGCTGTTGGATTTGTTTTCGAATAAAATGCTGAAATCATTGCGCTTCGAACTTATGACACAACCAGTGCTGGGCATTTCAAAATTTTTGCTCCTGCTCTTGGCTCCTAGCTTAACAATTTTTGCTCCCGCTTTTGTTCTTGGCTCCTAGTTTAAAATTTTTTGCTCCTGCTTTTGCTCTTGGCTCCCGGCCTTAAAATTTTCGCTCCTGCTTTTGCTCTTGGCTCGGAGCGGAGAATCTCGGAGCCAAGAGCGGAGAATTGCCCAGCACTGGACACAACCTAATAATATAATTGTAAATATAATGATGCAGCTATGAAGTTGGACATTTTGGGGTTTAAATAGAATTGTCCAAGCTAAATAAAGAAATTTTTCGGCAAAATTTCTTTTTAAATTCAAGTTTGCCTAAGACATTGAGAATTAAAGAATTCTCATAAAAAAATTTTCAGTCATCCAAATGGTTGAAATACAGGGTGCGGCATCCTTAGCGGATGATTTATTTAGGCCATAACTTTTTAAATTTTCAATGTCTTGATGAAATCTTTTTTTATTTGAAAAAGGACAAAATAGGCGTTAGAATGACACCAAAACTTGCGTAACAACACTTTACTCAACACATTAACAAAACAGCCAACAAAAATAACCTCAAATTTCGTTAATTTCAAATTTCATTCTATGTTGCCTAATTCTTGCTCCACACTTCTTCCTTGCACACCTATGCATCTTTGAAGGCAATTGCGATAAGAGTTGATCGATCTAAAAATTTCTAGCTGAAGTTCTGCAAAGACACTTCGATTCTCAGCTTCAGTTTTTCTAGGCTGGCAGAAATTTGTTGTTTTTGTTGACTGTTTTGTTCATGTGCTGAATAAAGTGTTGTTATGCAAGTTTGGTGTCCTTTGCTTGCCTATTTTGTTCTTTTTCGAATAAAAAAGATCTGGTCAAGACAATAATAATTAAAAAACAATGGCCTAAAAAAAGCGTCGGATAAGGATGCCGCACCCTGTACTTTTCGACCCTGAAATGGCGCCTTTTCTGCATCAAAAGTCTCTTTTCCTGCCCCAACTTCTAAAAACCCTTTGTTATGGTAGATTTTCTAATCAATTTTCAATTTTATAAAAAAACTATTAGTAGCTGTGGATCTAAGCTGTGGATCTTTAGCTGTTTTAGCTGTGGATCTAAGCTTTTTAAAAAGCTTTCGGGTGGTGGTAAAACCGAGTTGCTATTATGGGCGGAGGGGGTTGTGGGTGGTGGTAAAACCGAGTGTAAAACCCCTGCTCAAGGGGCTAAATGTCGAGAACGGTATGCAATTTACTTTTCAGAAAAATTAAAGAATTGACCTAGCATTATACTTTCTAACATAACAAATAGATCCAAAACGTGCACACTAAATACAAAAAGACGCTTTAGATGTTCGAAAAATTCTTGATATTACCGTTATTTCTTAATTTTTTAGGCAAATCTGAATTGGTCGAAAAAAATTGCCGGCAAGCCTTCCACAGCAAATGGTAAACAGTGCAATCGCAGCGTATGAAACCCGTCTTGAATATTGCCTTGAAGTGAATGGAAAGAGCGTTGAACAGGAATATGAGTGAAAAATTGTTGTTATTTTTGTCTGTTGATGTTTAGGTGTGTTCCAATAAAGATTTCTCTAAAAGTTTGGTATCAATCGATGTCTCTCATCCATTCCTCTTTCGAATAAAAAAAAATTTCGACGAAATGTTGAAAAATAAAAAAGTTATGGCCAAGTGATGGCTAGTTTATAATGCGCCACCCTGTATTTTGCAAAAAAAATTAAAATCACTTTTTTAGATAATAAATTTAGTATGAAAACCTGTTGTCATGGGCATTTTTTACGAATCAAAAAATTTTTTGGTTAAAGCAGAACTTTAATGGAACAAGAATATTTGTTTACGGATGAATGGTTGGACAGAGCTGCAAGTCTTTGGCCTATGCGGTGGACAAATTAAAGAGCTCTGGAGTCCTAATTCACTGCTTCTACTGTTCTTCTATGCTTTTATTGCTTTTTTTCGGTGAGCAGTGGAAATGAAATTCACAAGCAAATGATTTAATTTTGGCCAGTAAAGAAGTTGCATAGATAGCTGACAAGGAGTGGTCATGCAAGATTTGCAATGAAAAATTCTAGCTAAGTATTTAGTTAACCGACAATTGCTAACCATTATTTCATTTTTTCAAGGCCGGTTTACAATCGATCCGTTTTTGTATACCGTTTTCCAAATTATTTTTAATCAGTCATTTGACTCATTTTTGTCAGCAAATCGGTTGGAAAGTTGGATTAGCAACATTTTTATCGAAATTGCGAAGTTTGTTGAAAAAATGGTGAATAATTGAGAACAGATCGGAAAACGGGACACTCGAAAAAGGACTTTTTTCAAGTGTCTCGTTTTCCGATCAGTTGCATTCAAAAATGCTGCTATTTCATTGATGAGGGTTGAGTTTGGAGGCCACAAAGGCTTATGACATTCTATACATTCATAGGGTCTTATTAGGCTGGCACTAATGAATCTAAAATTTTCGTCATTTATCGGAAAACTGGCAATAGCTGTTCCACCGTCTGCTGGAACATCAGAGATGGAGATTAGGGTGGTCAAGAGGACCTCGCTTTGGTTAGCGTGTTATGGAACCAAATTGTATAAGGAAAACCCAACAAATGGAAAGTTACTGCGGCCATTGGCAATAATTTCTGTAGACGACGAGTTTTGGGCCAAACTAAGCTCAAAGATTATGGCTAGCATCACAGTTTTGTAGGCGAAGTATTTCATTTTGCCTTAAATTAATTATTGTACTGTATTTACTCTAATTATACCCCATGGGGATAATTTTTCAACCTCCGAAAATCGGAAATTTTTGAATTCGATCTCGAGATTTTCGCGTGCTCAACCAAGATCCAAAAAGTGGAATCGGTAGAGCTCGTGGGAGTTGAGAAAACGCAAAAAACAGCTTTGCAAAATGTTGACTCTGCCCCTAGATATATACCCTCAAAGTTGGGAGTGGGGGATAATTAGAGACTGGGGTATAATTAGAGTAAATACGATAGTTTTTTTACAGTATTTGACAAACTGAAAACATGAAACGAAATAAAAATTTACAGATTTTTAACACTTCTATAGTTCACTGCACACCGCTCACCCCCTTCATATTAGACATGATTCCAAACAAAACTCTTAATAAAAAATGCAAATAGGGACATTTTAGGGTATCTGACCGAAAATATGCTATTCGACCCAGTGCTTATTGCTCTTTTGTTCCCAAAAAATAATAATATTTTGACGTAGAATCAGGCACCGGGCATTTTTCGACTATGATTTTTTTCAATTTTTAGGTTGATCAAGTTGATTATGATGGTCAAGGTGACCATAATCAACTTTATCAATATAATTATTTATTAAACTATTCGTATGGGCTATCAAAAGTACCATGATTGGCATAATCAGGTGCACAAGTCAAACTTGGTTCTGATGGTTTCAAAGAGCCCTTTAACCCATTTTTGGCCGGCCGAATTTTTCCAAAAATTTGAGTTTTTTGGGGATTTTTTTTATTGCTAAAAACGCTTTTGAGTTTTTTTTTAAATGAAAAACGGTAATTTGTTGCTGCTTTGGCCAAATAGACTTGTGAAGATATAATTTCTCACATTTATATCAGGTCATACGGAAAGTATTGACACAAAATTTCAAATCCTTGTATCTCGCTCATTTGTTAACATTTTGTGGCAATCTTTTTTTTTTTTGTAGCCCTGAGTCTACTCTATGGGAAATAACTGAACTTTATTCAACAACTGTCTTTCAACAACTGTAAATTCGACTGACCAAGGACAAGATCGCTGATCTTGGATGGGAGATTCTGCCGCACCCGCCTTATTCTCCAGATTTGGCTCCTTCGGATTTTCACCTGTTCTTGTCAATGCAAAACTATCACAGAGAGAAACAACGTTGAACAAGTGAAAGCGGATTTGCAAGCGTAGTGTGAAGAGCCTCCCTTTCCAAGAAATCATGACCTTGACAGGGCCATCGAAGACGGATTTGTCTCAGTTCGTAAAAAATAAAATGTTTCGTTGTAATAATTGTGTCCGTGTGAGCGTAAATTAAATCAGAATAAATAAAGGTTATACTTAGTATACGGTTTTTATTACTATGGTCTGGGAGCACACTTGAGTGGGGTGCTCTGGGGTGGTCCAGAGCACACTTGAGTGGGGGCAAAATATCGTGGCCGTTTATCAGAGAGCGTATATTTTTCAATCTTTTAGCACCAAAGGGACCAAAATTTTTTTTGCATAGTTTCGGAAAACAAACAAAATTCATTTTTAAAACTCTATTGTCACGAAAATATTTTTAAAGCAAGCAGTTTTATTTCTTTTCTTTATTGGTTTTTTATGAGCGTTCGCTTTCTCTCTTTCCCTGTTTACGGATATTTCGATTGATTTTAGAATGCAGTGCATTTTTAAATGTGCTCTAACAAGGATTTGCGTACAAAAGCTTCCGTCTCTTGGATGATCCGGCGAATGTGGCTCTGCTTCAACGCATCTCAAATATCGTCGACAACGCCGAACCAGCAATTCAGTTAGAAACTAATCGAGAAGCAAATTACAATTGTAATCGCAAGGCTTGCGAAGATCGAAGCTGATCTAAAAGAAAAACACGGAGGGTGATCGAGATGCTGGGAAGAAGCAACATGGATGACCAACGATGTACTAAACCAGTTCACTCCAGGCGGTAATCCGAAAGCTCCGGCATTGGAAATTGTCTTGGACTGAATCTCCGATGGAATGATTATCAAGTCCCTCAAGGTTTGCTCTTTATTTCCTGATTCTGTTGAGTATCTCATATTATTATCTCACTATCACCTTCTTTTCATCTTGCGCACTCACCGCTCCAACTGACGGCTTGGGAGATGACAGAATCACTTGCTTCACACCGGACGAATCCATCGGCTCGAAAGGAATGCAGCTTCTTCGCAAATGTGGTGCTCAAGAGATGGTTGTTAGCGACTTTGAAGAGGCCGGACTAGAGGAAAACCAAGAAAAAAACAAATCCGGAAGATGTTAACAATGATGAACCTCTTTTGCTTGATGATTAAATTTTGTTTGGCATAGATTTCGGTTGAAATAAAATTTGTATTCATAGCGATTGATTAGGCTGTCTATTTTTGGTGCGTGGTTTTTTCAATGCGACCCGGACCGTCTATTTTTCAACCACGCTCGGAGAGAGGCCGTCTATCAAAAAGGGGTCGTCTATTTTTAAGCCGTTCGCCCTCGGAGGGGGCCGTTTATTAGAGAGAGAGAGACCTTCTAATAGAAAGGGGCCGTCTAAAAGGAAATATGCGGTATAGTGTATTTTTCATGAACAAACATTTAGATACAACACTTCGGTCTTAAAACGAGAATATTCATCTTGTAAAATGTCCTTCAGTTTGAAGTTCATAATACTTAATAGTTCATAATACAACTAAAATTTGATTTTAAGAGATGACGTAAAACAAACTCCCGTCAAAATTATAAATACTTTTTTAACAACAAAATTTTCACACGATTTATTCCCGTCCATTTGGAAGTTTTTGCAAACAAACTAACACTTTTAAATGTTTTTATTTGTCTGTCAAGTAAAAACAACAATAATAAAACAAAATTTAATTTTAAAACCTTTGTAAGAAATTACTTGCTATATGACAGAAAAGAAAAATTAAAGTCTGCCCTTATTATTTTATAGACGGAATAAAATTTTTTGATGTGAAGTGAAAATAAAATCAAATTATTGTCAAATTATTATATAAAATTTTTGCTAATGAAATTTTGATGTGTTGTGCAGCTCTTAAAGGGGCATGTTCACGTTTTGAAATGCAATTGGGCAAATTTGGGCGCTAGTAAAGAATCGGTTGCAAAAAAGTGCTTGGTCCCCCCCTGTGGTTTTTTTTGTAAAAACAGCTTGGTCCCCCCTGTTGTTTTTTGAAAATATTTTTATTGAAAAATTTATTAAAATATATAGACAAATTAAAAATTTTAAATGTGCAGGGGGACCAAGCTGTTTTTCACAAAAAAACCACAGGGGGGACCAAGCACTTTTTTTGCAACCGATTCTTTACTAGAGCCCATATTTGAATTTCACGTTTATCTTAGAATAAGATCTTTTTTGCTAAATAAAATTTAAAAAAATTGGTTTTGCACAAAAAATCTATTCAAATGTGATTCCTGTCAAAATAGACGTGGGTCCCCGGAAATTGGAGTTTGCTCAAAATATAAAGTCTTGTCCTTTTGAAGAATATTTTTGTTGAGCGGAAGCGATGGAATACACTAACTGTGTAAATTTGCTGGTTCGTGGTGTAGCAAGCTGGGTTTTTATTGTTTCTTTTGGTTTGTTACTTCGGATTTTGTGGATGGTTTGGTCAAGCAGACAACGTGACAGAACTTCGTTAAACATTTCTTGCCAAGTGATTGTCTACTTTGGTTGCTGGATGTTGGCTACTTTTTACGCTTGTGCCTTATAGTTTGACTATTTTTATAAGTTGGAAACCAGCTGGAGGTTATTATTTTAAAATTATTGCTTTTATTTAAAAAAAATCTTTTTTCTTAAGACTATTTAACAGACGGACCACTATTATTTTGGTCAAGTGTTTGGATGGTTTCAGTAACTTCGTCCGTACCGTTAGCGGTGTTTTTCTTAACTTTGGACCGCATTTTCTTTATATCTTTTCCTATAAAGTATAATGAACGCCGTAAACTTATACCGTATTATCTCTAATAAGCGCCCCGGGGCGCTTATTTTTCAACCCTCCGAAAATGGGAAAAATTTTGGGTCGATCTCGAGATTTTTGGGTGCACAACCAAAATCTAAAAATTGGAATCGGTAGAGCTCGTGGGAGTTAAAAAAATGCAAAACAGCTTTGCAAAATATTTGCTCTGCCCCGAGATACAGACCCTCAAAGTAGAGGGGGCGCTTATTAGAGAGGGGGCGCTTATTAGAGATAATACGGTAGTTGTTTTTGCTTCTGTGCTAGTCATTGCATTAGTAATGTTTGGAAACTTTATAGCTCTACTTAGAGAGCTGCCGATTCCAAGATATGCCAGTTGTGGTGTTGTGTTTTGGATATGCTTAAGACTGCTTATATGCTTAACGCGAGAATGCCTGACCGATGCTTGCGTGCATTCTGGTGCAGTTTTTCACGCTGATCATTTCTGTGTGTAGGAGTATGGGTGTTCGAACAAGATGAAGTGACCTAAATTCACGACCATTTCAGGAAAGTTGAAGAATCTCGCGAGCGGCAGAAATCAAATGTCACCAAATTGTGACTGTAATATGTCAAAAGAAACGCCAAGATCTGTTCTTTCGAATGAGTGTATGTGAGCTGCCTTCTGTATTCAAAAATTTGAACAACGAGCATTCAACGCACAGGCCCACCATTTTCTGACCTGTCTAATTTCCACTTAAAGTCGTTCAAGAGCACGTCATAGCTGTGTATAACTGCTTAATTCTTGGTCAATACTTGTAGAGAAATTCAAGAACTACAAGTATGGCGAAAAATCAACACAACAATTCAACAAAAGTCACTCAGAAATTACAGCAGAAGAGGTTAAACCAGCTGTTTTCCTGGTATTGGAATTTGAAGTATACCTTTGAAGTATATTTGGAATATTCTTGGCCGACTTTCTATAGAAAATTGAGAGTGCAATATAGCAAAAAATCAGCATGCAAAATGCTACAGAACTAGTGCAAAGACTCACAAGACAACACGCAAATAATCACAAAATTAAAATCACAAAATTCAAGTCAAAACGATTTGACTCCCAGAATCCAACAAAAACCAGAAGCTCTTGGACCAAAATTCAGGTGGCTGTGACTTAGTTTCGTAATTTTCTCGAAAATTCATAGGGCTTTTTCTCTCATTTCTCTCTTTTTGAGAGGATTGAAGAACTAGGCTGGCAGCCTTTTCATGGATGGACATATCTGGTTTGATTTTATTGATGGTTTGATCCTATTAAAATCAATATTTAAACACAGTATTCGTGCAAGTTGTATACCAAAAGATAGCCAAGACTCTGACGAGTCTTTTCGTACTAACGGAATTTAAAATCATAAATAGCTGTGTTGATCGGCAAGGAATATTCCAAACCAGGTATCCTTCAAATTCCAATACTACGGAAACAGCTGGTTTTACCGCTTCTGCTGTAATTTATGAGTGACTTTTGTTGAATTGTTGTGTTGATTTTTCGCCATACTTGTAGTTCTTGAATTTCTCTACAAGTATTGACCAAGAATTAAGCAGTTATACACAGCTATGACGTGCTCTTGAACGACTTGAAGTGGAAATTAGACAGGTCAGAAAATGGTGGGCCTGTGCGTTGGATGCTCGTTGTTCAAATTTTTGAATACAGAAGGCAGCTCACATACACTCATTCGAAGGAACAGATCTTGGCGTTTCTTTTTACATATTACAGCCACACATGCAATTTGCTGACATTTGATTTCTGCCGAGATTCTTCAACTTTCCTGAAATGGTCGTGAATTTGAAACCGGTTATTAGGTCACTTCATCATGTTCGAACACCCATACTCCTACGCAAAGAAATGATCAGCGTGAAAAACTGCACCAAAATGCACGCAAGTACCGGTCAGGCATTCTCGCGTTAAGATAATTTTAAAATAAGTTTTAGCATTTTGCATACTAGAAAATAAGTTTTTTTTTAATTTTATCATGCGGAGCTGTAAGGGCAAATACATCTGACAAATTAAAAGTGACTCTAAAAAATTCAAAAAAGTATGAATGCATAACTATTAACAAAACTGTGTTTAAAGCTTTATCTTTTTGAGCATTTTTAAGGTATCCATGCACTCTATTTGGGAAATTAACCTAGCTATCACAAAAAATTAAACTTTGCCTCTTCTAAAAAGAATTTATAGCTGGTGTAAAAAAAGTTCCCGGTGGGTTTTTAGGCTAATGTTTAATAACAAATTTTATTTCAAAAAAATATTCCAAACATATGGTTTTGTAGCTCTTTCCTTCCTCTACCGAATGATATATAAAGTTTTTATTTGTGATGGAAGTTTGGTGGAAAAATTGGACAAAAAAAGAAATGAAAGAAAAATAATTTATGCAGTGATTATAGTTTTTCTTAAAATAGCAATTTTGACCGCCGCAGACCATCTTTTCGCCGTTTTCTTCGCGTCTTCAGCATGAAATTCTGAGTATAAAGAAACCAATGTTACAAACAGCCTTCTGCGTGTTAAACTTCAAAATCGTTGTTTGCATAGCAATAGCATGAAAGCGGTCAAAAACAGTCATAGAACGTTTCGCCAACGATTGATATTTTCTGTCTTATGAAAAACTCCTATCAGTTTAAGTATTTTTCTAGGTTCTTTTCCTTTATCCGGATAACCTCTATAAAATGCTTTAAACCCATTTTCTAGGGCCAATTTTTTACGAGAAACATAAAAAAGCAATCAGAAATACAAGTTCCATTTTATTAACATTTGTTGCAGTGACATTAATTATGATTATTATGTTATTACACATTACTAACGAGCAATATTAAAAGGCAAATTTGGTGGATACAAGCAAGCGATATCTTTTATTAATTCTTCGAATGGATCTTTGTCTTTGACACGATTTCACCACGAAAATTCTTCCAAATATGCTTCCAGGTGTTGACGAGCTGTTCCACTTTGATCTTTGTTGCGCTTCTTCGACGACCTCCACATCCTCTCGACAGTGTTGGTATGAGCTAAATAAACTGATTAATAAGTAAAAAAAGCTTTGTTAGTTGTAACGGAGCTCCAGTATCTGGATCAACAAAATTCATCTTGTGATTGACTGTCATAGGAGAAAGACTGAGTTGATTTCGCTCTATTCCATTGTACCCTTTCCATAGATCAGTGATGATGATCGATTCCGGATGTATTCGACGACTGATGATTTCCTCCGGAGTGACAGCATCCCTGAGCATAACAGTTTTAACCATAAAACATAAAATTTCAGAAAGATAAAAATGCTAAAAATGGGCTAAACTATAGTATAAGTGATTCGCTCAAAATGAAGTTTTATGAATTTATATCAACTTTTTATGGCTTTAAATGGGTAGAAAACAACAAAAAAAAACTATTGGGAAGGCCATTTCCGAGAAAAAAAAATTTTACAAAATTTTTGTAAAAACCATGATACCCACCCTATGGTTAATATTTTAAAGGTACCTGGATATCTATGAGCCTAAGACTAAAAAATAAGGTTGAACATAGTTTTGTTAACTGGGGCCTACCGCATAAAGAAACTCTGGTATGCATGCATATTTTTATGCATGCAGAGTTACTTTTGAGTGATTTGTGTCTAAGGTATGTGGGTGTGTGCATCTCAACCCCAAGCAACCAAGCCCCCTGTACGTTGTACGTTTATTTAAGTCAAATTTATTGAAAAAAGAGAGAATACGTTAGGGGGTACCCTAACGGGAGAGTTGACTATACCTGTACTACCACATGACTGCTTCTACCTAGATACAACAAGCTGAGTAACAGCTGAGGGGTACAAAACTACTCCAGAACTTAGATTCTTGCAAGCAAAAATCTTGTTTTTGGATTATTGAAACGTGTTCAGAACACGAATCTGGATATGTTACCTATAAAAGCTAGTTTATGAGTGTTATTGAAGAAAAAAACATGGTTTACTACCTTCAGGATTCGAACCTGTAACCTCAAAAATCGGGCTATTGGTGTTGGCGAAAAATCCGTTGGTGAAACTGCGTTGGCGAAACGTCCTATGACCGTTAAAAAACGACTTAAACATGTTTCAACAAATATTAATGGCTCTATATGTGTTGGGGGTCCTCCCGAAAAAAACATGCCTTGGTCCCCCCTGTTGATTTTTTCGAAAATTTTTTTTTCCTACCTACTCTACCAGCAAACCTACTTGCCCTACCAGGCCACCTACCTGCCCTACTAGGCCACCTACCTGCCCTATCTGATCACCTACCTACCCTATCTGACCACCTACCTACTCTACCAGCCCACCTACCTACCCTATCTGACCACCTACCTACCCTATCTGACCACCTACCTACTCTACCAGCCCACCTACCTGCCCTACCTACCCTATCTGACCACCACCTACCCTATCTGCCTACTCTACCAGCCCACCTACCTAGGCCCCTACCTGCCCTACCAGCCCACCTACCTACCCTATCTGACCACCTACCTACCCTATCTGACCACCTACCTACTCTACCAGCCCACCTACCTGCCCTACCAGGCAACCTACCTGCCCTATCTGACCACCTACCTACTACCTACTACTACTACCTATCGACGATAAACCTCTCGTTTTCGGTGAAGTACATTTTTCTGAAAAAATATGTAGACACGTTTAGACACGTATATGCACACACGTTTGTGAGACTTTCGGGCGTAAAAAATTTTTCGAAAAAAATCAACAGGGGGGACCAAGGAAGTTTTTTTTTCGGGAGGACCCACAACACATGCAGAGCCAATATTAGGGTGCCTTTTTTATTTTTCACAAAAAAGATTCAAAAAGACTAAACCTCAATAACAACACTACAATTTTCAAGTTTAATCAGATCAAGTTACAGGCTCATTAAAATGCACAGCAGTAACCTTTATTATATAATTAAAAAGCTAAAATAGTTCTAAAATTTCACTTTGCTGTTAAATTAAAAAGCAAAAAATTTTAAAAATATATAACTGTTATGTGCATCGCACTTTTTTGGTTCCTTTTGTAGTTTAACGCTTCATACATCTGTTATTTAAAATCCATATAATTTATTATACACTTATTTTACCAAGAAAAGTGGAAAATACATCTTTTTGTATTTTTAAAGCCCAAAGATTATTCTTTAAAAATCTTTGTCATAATTGAACGGATTCATTCAGCCATTTTTTATTCCTTTTTACTGCTACTTAAGTTTCTAAATAATTAGAGTTAAAAGCATATAAATATTTTATTATAAGTCTTTCTTCTTCGTTTTTTTTGAGTCTGCAATATTTTTTTTACTAAAAAATCACAACTTAAAGCCTACTTTTTTCTGAGCTCTAGTCTATGGTTTGATAAAATGATTTTTTATGTACATTCTGCAGACTGAAAACTTTACCCAAAACTTATTTAGTATATAACTTTATTAGTGTGTAGTTGCTATGAGTTTTGTTTGAGCTATAACAAACCTAAAAGTCTAACTTTAAATAACTTCATGTCTATAACATTAAAAGGCTGCCTATCTAAGGGTCTTTAAATCAGTTGCAATAGTTTTTTATTTATACAAATATGTTTGTTTCCAATTAACCCCTTTTTTCCCACGGGTATGAAAATTAACCTAAAAATTTCAAAATTTTTTTTTCTTTGGAAACATCATATACACGGGTAAAAGTACCGGTTTTTTTATAAAAATGTTGTCAAAAATAGCATTTGATAATGAAAAATATGAGATTTTGCTATTTTCGTTAGTTTTTCACGTAGAATTCTTTGAAGCAAGGTACAGGATGCAGGCCTACATTACATTTTCCGCATTTCTTGTTAGTTCTCCCATCACAAACCCCGCAGTGAAGAGATAAGTCTGTTGTGGCAATCCAATGATTGTACCCGTCAAGCCGCACACTCTCATTTACTCGCTTAGAAGTTAGTTGTCTGTCTTGAGATGATCTTCGGCCGGGTCCTGTGGGTGGACTTCCATATGTTTGCATATATGAGGTGGCAACATAGCGGCGAAACTGGAGGTAGTCCCACTTAGGGTGGACTTTTCTATACAACTGCCAGGCGTTGTGCACTGCAGTATCTACTCCAAAGCAGAAGCACGACCACCACCACTTCTTGGAGCCAATGGAAACCCTATAGTTATTGATATTTTGGTCCATTCTGTCCACACCACCCATGTGCTTGTTGTAGCAGGCTACAGTGTTTGGCTGCTCGATCTGGATCCTTTTCTTTTCCTTGGCCGACCAACGGCTTACGGAATGCATTGGATCCAGGTCGTCGATGGTTGTCAACATGATAACTGGCCGGTTGTCGTTCCACGCGAGCACAAGGACCACTAAATTCACTAAAGTAATGAAATAAAAATTATAAGCCTAAGCCTCATAACTCTTCTTTCTACTGATAAAACACTATTTTTGATATAATTTTTACACAAAACCAATAATTTTACCCCTATATACAACGTTCCTGAAAAATTAAAAAATTCAAATTTTTTTGAAAATTAATTCGGGCAAAAATGGGTTAAATGGCAAAACTAGGGTACTTTTCTCCTTTAGGTCACACCTTCATTTTTCAACCCAATATTTAGAGTCAAACCCAATATTTAGACAGATTATATACATTTTATTATTCACAATTATACAATTCAACAATCGGAGACCATATAAAGATTTTCAGATGGAGGAATATAATCTGTCTAAATAGCAATGAAAAAAAATAAAAATGGAGTTGTGACCTGAACGAGAAAAGTACCACAACTAGTATATACAGGGCAGGCATACATAGGATAGAATAAATATCGAATATCGGATGTCAAAAAGTGGCGGATATCGGATTCAGGACTTCGGATATCGCATATCCGATGCAGCCCTGATACAGGGTGTTTGAGAAAAAAAAACTTGACACTTTCAATTTTTATATTTGTTTTTTATATTTAATTTGTGACTGGAATAATGAGTCTTTACAATTTTTCGCAATTACTACGCAGAAAACCAAGTGAAGTTGGAGATTTATGGGGCATAAGGCCCAAATCGACTGGGCAAAACCTTAATTACTAAAATTTTTCAGGTGGTCAACTTTTTTAGCACACCTTGTACTCATGATCTTCTTAAATTTTGTGTTTTCAGATATTTACGTGATCCACTTGCGCATGGATTCGCTAATGCTATTAAGGAATATATTTTTTATTCTTCTAAACTTTGTGATTTTGTACCTGATTTTTTCTGTATTCAGCACTATTTACACAGCTTATTGTCAAAGCAAAAACAATAACAGCATAAACAGCAATATGACACAATCTTTTAATATTTACATGTATTTATGGGCTATCACAATAACTTTAGCCCTGCCCTATGCTGTGAGAACTAGTGTAGCCCTTAATCTGAAAAACAGCGGTAACTTTTAAAGATGAATTTCTGCTTATAATAAAAATTTTCAGGTATTAGTCTAGGCTCACATTCCTTGTTTTATTCAGCTGTCTGGGTGATTTCGTCGTATGCCTGTATTCCAGTAGCAGTTTTCTTTTTGACGATCGATCGACTAATATGTATTTTTCTGCCTATGTATAGCAAAAAGGTTGCGCTACAGAAAAATAATTGCATACTTGTCTATAGCTACTATTTCTTGTTTTTTCGTGCTAAATATTTCATTTTTTTGCAAAGAATTTCCTTTGGATGATACCAAAAGTAAGCTTTTTACGTATCAAAAAGTTGCCTATACTCCACAATGGGGACGGGGGTAGGGATTTTGCCTTGATGTTTCCTGTTGTTTTTTGCAATATTTTGACTTAAAAATAGATACCATCAATATAGATACCATCAATATAGTAAAAAAGGTTGAAAATTAGCTGAAACAAAATACGAAAGTACAGGGTGCGCCAATTTTTTCGCACGTATTTGTTTTGGCCATAACTTTTTTGTTTTTCATGATTTTGACGTAATTGTTTTTTTTAAAAGAAAGCTGAGACTCTAGGCAACCGAACCGTACCAAACATCGACAAAAAAAAATTTATTTGAACACCACTTTGTGACAACAGTCAAAATAAACAACTCTTTTCACTCATATCATGGTGCTCGAAATCTGATTTTTATGCAAGACGGTGCTCCTCCGCATTGGGCTCTAGCTGTTCGCAATTGGTTGGACGAAGCATTCCCTCTTCGATGGATGGGCCGAGGAACTCCGACTTCACCGGCTCCGTTTGCCTGGCCGCCCTATTCGCCTGATTTGACGCCTTGCGACTTCTTTCTCTGGGGATGGGTGAAAAGCAAGGTCTACACGACTCCAATCACTTCAATGGCCGAGCTCAGAAGAAGAATCACACAAGCGTTTGCAGAGCTGCCTGGTGAGATCATCAGCAGAGCAATGGGAGCATATCAAAGCCGCCTCGAATACTGCCTAGAAGTGAACGGAAGATCATTTGAGCAGGACTATGAGTGAAAAGAGTTGTTTATTTTGACTGTTGTCACAAAGTGGTGTTCAAATAAATTTTTTTGTCAATGTTTGGTACGGTTCGGTTGCCTAGAGTCTCAGCTTTCTTAAAAAAATTACGTCAAAATCATGAAAAACAAAAAAATTATGGCCAAAACAAATACGTGCGAAAAAATTGGCGCACCCTGTATGTGTTTCGCTTACCGCATATTCTCGTATATTTTTAAACCCTTAAAAAGTCGGAAAAATTCGTGTCGATTTTGAGATTTTTGGGTGCTTAACCGAAATCTGATAAGTGGAATTAGGTAAACTCGTGCCAACTAAGAAAACGAGAACAAACAGATTTGCAAATTTGTTTGTCTGAGCTGCCTTTGTCCCTGAGAGTGCCTTTATTAGAGAGGAGGCATTTAATAGAGAATATACGGTATGTTTTAGACCAGCACGATACACCAAACGATATTCCTCCATCTGTAGTATTCAGGAAAACTCCAAGACATAGTTTACCTTTTTATTTTCAGGCCTAACTACCCCCGAAACTGAAAAAGCACCACTTTTCCGGCCACTTGCCAACTTTGAAGGTCTGTATATCTGCGGGGAAGTTCGATATCGAAATTCTGATGGAAAAAACCACTATTAGCGTATCATAAGGAATCTAGAAAAAATTGCCTTAGTGTCTACTCAAAAATTTGGAGAAAATCGAAGAACTAGCACAAAGTTTGACCAAAATCGTTGCTACCCTAAAGTGTACTAGCTCCGAAAATTTTGGTTTCAAAACTTCAACACATTTTTTCAATATTTTTTATTGAATGTTGTGAGATATTTGTATCAAATAGTGTACCCAGCTAGTGGTACCAGGATCGTGATAATTAAGGGGTACGCAAATTGCGTGGGGTTTACCCAGGTAGTGGTACCTAACTGCTGGTTCTTGGGCGATGTTAATGCTGCGGATGTGTCATATGGATGTTTAGGTATGCCAGAAGAGTTGATAGGTGTGCCAGATGGGTATGTAGGTATGCCAGGAGAGTGGGTAGGTCAGCTGGGGGAACGGGTAGATGTGCAAGATAGGTAAGTATTCATGCCAGGGAAGTGGGTAGGTGAGCCAGTCGGTGACTAGTTGTGTCAGGTAAGAGGGTAAGTATCATAGGTCTTGAGTGGGCTACAAATTCGTGGGTGGTTTGTGGTTTATACGTAACTGATCATATTTATGCATGGGTTGCAAAATTTGCGATTTGAAACCCATCGGTTAATTAATAAACGTATACTAAACTATTATTAATTAACCGATGGGTTTCAAATCGAAAATTGTGTAGTCAAAATTTCGATTTTCAAACCCAGCAATTAATTGAGTGCCAATTCTCATTTATCAAAAATTTTGCAACCCATACATAAATATGGTCTGTTACGTATAACCACCTACGAACGGATGGGCCAACCCGATGCTTGTCTTCAGGTAGCGGTACTGACGTAGTAATATATGTAGTGGTCCTTAGGTAGTGGTCCTTACACACTGTTACAAATGTGATGGTACTCAGATGGTGGTACTTAGGTATTTGTATTTAGGTGATGTTACATAGATGTTGGGTGGCTGTACCTAGCTGCTCCCATGTACGTAATGCCCGGATATTATATACCCAAATACGGTATCAGCTTATATGCCGCATCGTGGAATTCCTACTTCTAGGTGTTAGTGGTGCACACGTGGTGGTACGAAAAATTTCTGCGCGAAAAATTTCTGGTGCCTACGATGTTGTACACAGGTGGTTATTACTAGAGCTGTCACTTTCCACGTGGAATTGTAGAATTCCACGCGGAATTCCACACAATTTCACGAAAATCGTGGAAATAGGCAGTGTATATAGATTTCAACAGTAAGCCATCGTAATAGTCCTTTTCGACCATGGTGGGGGATGGTGCCCCCACGTCAGATTTTTTTCCTTATCGGTGGCCTCCCATCAGATTTTTTTGAAAGCGGTGTAGGTAAAATAGCCTTGAAAATTTGAAAAACGGTGTATGTAAAATGGCCCAAAAATGGTCTGGTGCCCCCTTCCCCCGTCAGAAATTTCTGGCTACGCCTCTTTACCCGGATAGTGGTCGTTGGGGATGGTGTACAAGCAAAAGATCAACCTTCTAATAAGGCTCCATGTCGGATTCAAAATGTGCTAAAGTTTCTTTAACTTTTTGAGCCCTGTAAAAAGTACCTAATAGAGTTTCCAGAAATCTTATGCGTACTTTTCGTGGATCTCAAAAAGTTAATGAAAATAGAAGTTTCATGCCACTTAGAGTTTATAAAAATGACGGTTGAAAAAAGGCCCCATGGGGCCTTTTTATAAGATATATGGTAAGAACGAAATACCAAATTTTGAAATTTTCATTTGAATTAATCTTAGAGCCGCCTTAGAGCTAGTAATAAGTAAAAGGCTTTAAAAAAAGGGGGCAAAAATTATTGGAACCTAGGTGGGAACAAGGTTTTTGAGTTTACGTTGTATAGAGTCTGGCTATAAGACTAAGGCAACCGCAACTATCACACAACCAACCCCCAACTCAACCCCCCGCACCCCGGACTTACCGCCCTCCTATCAAGAAGTGGGGTCATAAAGGTTTTCAAAATAATTGTAAAATGTTTGGTTGCAGCATGTTTTACATTTACTTGCCTTAGCCAAAAAGGTGGAATGGCTGTTTTTATGAGCACTAAAATAGTTGGCGGCCTGATAAATTCCATTCTTGGAACAATTTTTTTGTTCAAGCTGCTCAAATATGAACGAATTAGATTGAACACAGGCAATGCCACAGCAAAGGTATAACTTTTTTATATTTGTAATGTGGCTTTTACTATATATAGATTTTTTCAGTTCAACAGATTGGGAATCACAATTATTTTACTGGAGTTCTTTTTAAGCTTTTTTCCTCAAGTTATTGCTTTACTCATGCTTCAAGTAAGTTTTTTTTTAAAAAGCAATTAGTAGTGCACTTACGTGTATGCTAAGACAATAATTATAACCCAAAAATTATAAAATCAGTGATAATTATAGTTTCTAATGCGAAATTTTGAAAATGTAAAACTATAATTAAGCACTATTTTCGACCTGATGAGAAATGACAAAGCTCAAAAACATGATGTCAATATAGTTATTACGATATTTTTTTAAATTTATCTGTGTTATAACGTAAAAGGTCAGTGGAACAACCGTAGTTTCTAGTGCAGAATTTTAATATTTTAATTTTGGAAATTTGAAGAGTACTCTGTCTAGCTTATCCCTGTCGACTTTTCAAAAAAAAATCTGTTTCATTGTTATTTTATCACAGGTAAGACTGTGTTTTTTCTCTTTTTGAGGGGATTGAAGAAGTATGTTGGATGCCTGGTCATAGATGGACGTTTCTGGTTTAGCCTTACTGGGGTTTAAATCAACATATTGGGTTGATGCATAAGTCCTGCAACAACCCCAAAGTGACTTGCACTTTTTTATGGGTTGCAAAATATTTTTATTTATAAAATACGCAAATAAATTTTCATAGGTTTCACAATTAACGTTTTTCTGCGAAAAATTTAATAAGTGAAACCCATGAAAATTTATTTGCATATTTTATAAATAAAAATATTTTGCAACCTATCAAAAAGTGCAAGTCACTTTCGGGTTGTTGCAGGACTTATGCATCAACCCAATAATTATATTTAAAATTCAGATATCGTTAGCGAAAAAGACTCGTCGAAGTCTTGGCTACCTTTTTGGTATACAATTTGCACGATCATTGTATTTAAATTTTAAACGGTAACCCCAATAACCAGAAATGTCCATCTATGACCAGGCATCCAACATACTTCTACAATCCCATCAAAAAGAGGAAAAATACAGTCTCACCTGTGATCTAACAACTGTATCTGATGCAGTTTTTCTTGTGCGTTCTATCACTCGATATTTTTGAAAAGTTCTCTGTAAAATGTTGAGAAAATTACGAAACTAAGTCAGAGCCACCTAATTTTGGTCCAAAAACTCCTGGATTTTTGTTGGATTTTGGAATCAAATTGTTTTGGCTTGAAATTGTGATATTTGCTTGTTGTCTTGTGAGTCTTTGCACTTGTTCTGCTGCACTTTTCCTGCTGATCATTTTGGTAAAGTTTTGACCCGATTCCACAATAAGAGCTTTTTTTGCTTTGGTGCCCTTGTTGTTTTTTATTGGAATTTTTTACGCTTTGACAAGGGTTGGCCATCGTATGTTGGGACGTACTCATACATTTGGTAAAGGCGGGACGGCTCCACTCGAAGGAATGGGGAATCAATACCAGAACAACTCCTAGACCTACGGGTTTTATTAGCGACAGCACCAGTATACAAGGATAGAGACTTTATAAACACTGGACGAATTACAATAGGAAAGGACAAACAATCAGATTTTGTTGCTGTGGAGTTCTGATTTCTGGAAGATCTTTGTCATGCTCACCGGAATCCCTCTTGCGGTCTGACTAGAAGAGCTTCAGATTACTTACTTGGCTGAGCATTTGACTTGGCGCTGAAGATTAACTTAGGCGCTGGAGCATTGAGGCTGGAGGCTGAGTACCAAACTGGATTCTCTGAGTTGAGACTGAAGACTGGACTTGTAGCTGGAAATCTTCCCACTTGATAACCGGAGGACTGGTCCTTGCATTAAACTGGATAACTGAAGCTGGAACCCTAGGCGAAATGCTGAACTGGAGACTTTGACTTGCTGGCACAACCAATTCCACTTATCACCAGAGCAGGAAAAAAATACGTGACTAGAGACGGAATACGAAACCTTGCGGAAGACTTTGCGACTTGTAGCGGAGGCAGGCTTGACTATCAGAGCATCATAGCAGTTTGAAACCTGTAAATTAAACCGGGCTCTAGGCTTATACTCTGGATATGAGAAGGCTCTATGAGCATCAACTCGAATAGGACTGGAGCTCGAGCACGCTCGGAGACCTTTACGTTTGAGGTGGTTCGCCAAATTAATTTCTATCATTTTTGCAGATATGGCTGCAGTAAAAAAGGAGGAGCTACGCGCTGGTTTTGTTCATCTTCGACATCGAGGTCTTGGGTATGCGCGAATGGGGCAGCTGTTTGGAGTGGCAAGGCAAACGGTCAGCAATGCTGTTCGACGATTCGAAGAAACTGGCGCTAACAAGAACCGGATCGGGCAAGGAAGAAAGAGGAGTGCGAAAAATGAAGATCGTCGGGTTTGATTCGGTGGTTTTGCCTTCTGGTTGTTATTTCACAATTTCTCTTTTAAGATAAGTGCAGCAAACGCAATCGATTCTGCCCGAAATTCCATCTAAGAAGGTTAACTCGACTCGGAAGCTATCAAGTGTAATAGGAATTTCCCGGCCATCAGCTCATCGCCTTCTGGTAAAGAATTTCGGACTGTTTTTCTACAAGCTCCACTATCGACAAGAACTAGGACCGATGCACGTGAACAAGCGTCTTGATCGTTGCAGAGCAATGAAGGAAAGGTCGGGAATCTTTTTCTATTGTTTGCTAAAGTGGATCCTTGATATTTAATTTAGGTTTACAAATGGTGGACATCGGAAAGGGACAGGATGGACAGGATCCAGCAATCGACTCTCGAACGCATTGTGGACGATTTCCCGAGCAGAATCGAAGCGTGTATTGAAGCTGGCGGAAGGCATTTCGAGTGATTAGAATCAATAATAATTATCGTTTTCTGCTGCTATAACTCGTGTGAGAGATGTGCTTATGAGGGAATAAAGTTTGTTGTCACCGTCTTCTTATGGCGTTATTGGGGACGTTTCTGGGGCTTGCCACTTAAAAATTCGAAAACGGGCCGCAACGATGATATGCTGACCGAGTTTTTTTAAATGTTAACGTAATTTTGACACACCCTGTAGAAGTATCACTGATAGGAAAAGACTCACGGCTTTGACCTGGCGAAATGCATACCACATTCATCATCCGAGAAGAAGGAACATCAGAGTGAGGCAACATCGATTCAACACTAAATTCAGAAAATTAATTTTATTTCATTCTGCCCTTTGCCCAATGTTTCTTCACGAGACAGATGGTATTTTAAACTAAACTATTTCTGGCTATTTTACACAGGAAATAATTTCTCTGTAGTCAAACCTATAGTAAACTATAGGTTTTCAGGAAACTGGCAATCCTCACAATATCTTAGACTCTTGTTTGAGTCCTTCTTAACATACGCTGACCTGCCCTTGCCTTAGTCTCAACAAACAACAGAGTAGAGACTAAGGCAAAAACCTCTCCACCATTGTGGAGCGGTTTACATTTACTTTTATTTTAAATTAAAAATTATTTGACTACTGCAAACACTTTAATCATATACCGTATTACCTCTAATAGCTCCCCGGGGGAGTTATTTTTCAACCCCTCGAAAATCGGGAAATTTTGAGGTCGATCTCGAGATTTTTTTAGATGAAAATTAAAAATCTAAAAAGTGGAATCGGTAGAGCTCATGGCAGTTAAGAAACGCAATAAACAGCTTTGCAAAAATGTGACTCTGGGCTGAAATATAGGTCCTCAAAGTTGAGGGGGAGTTATTGGAGGGGGGAGATATTAGAGGTAATACGGTACCTGATTTTGTTTAATGTCTTAACTTTTTGTTATGAACATAACATTTTGTTGCAAAATAATTGTATAACATAACATTTTGTTGCAAAATAATTGTATGGATAAGTAACCAAATTACTTTAATTGGATATTAGGATTGGTCTCCGTTACACTTTAAAAAAGTTTTATTGTTTTATCAATTATTTTTTTCAAGTAAGATAAAGTTATTATTAAGTGTTAAGTAACCTTACTGTTTTTCCGTTTTTTCCGTTCACACTACTATAAGCAAAAATATATGGCTGTAGCATCGACGAATCTCTAAGGTCATTTCCAAGTTTAAAACTTTTTTAAGATTTTTAAAAAGACATATCATTTTTCTTATGGCGGTGTAAACAGAAAAAAACTAAATTAACACTTAATAATTACTTTTCTTACTTGAAAAAAAATTATCCATCTTGTCTCAGGATGATCACGCATCACCCATGCGATTTTGCAATTTTCGCAAAATACCGCATAATCAACACTCACACAATCACCAACGCAGCCGAACTAAAATTTTTTCAGACGTAAATTTCGTGATGTGTGTTCTAATTTTACGAGTGCGCACTAAATGAAGAGTAATTTTCATTGGACAAGACCACTCTAGTGTGAAATACACTTTGAAATACAGTTTGATTAAAAGATGTTTAATTTTTAGGCTAAATTAACCTTGACCCCCACCAGTCGATTAACCTTGACCCCACCAGTCGATTAACCTTGACCCCACCAGTCGATTAACCTTGACCCCACCAGTCGATTAACCTTGACCCCCACCAGTCAATTATTATTTTTTATTTAATAGTTATAGATAAATAATAAATATAGATAATATAGACAATAAATATAGATAATAAATAAAGATAATGTAGATAATAATAAATATAGATAAATAAATAATTTTTTTTTCGCAGGTTAATTGACTGGTGGGGGTCAAGGTTAAGTGCTCCAATTTTTATTACAAGAGTAATTAATAATTTAATTTCTTTTACAAATGTTCATGCATTTATTAATAATTAAAAAGTAATGCTTATAAGTTTCAGTTTAAATTCTTTGGAATGGTCATATCGGACAGCATGGGAGTCTATAATTTCGTATTAGCAATGACAGATGTGTTTTTATCAAATCGTCTTTATTCGAAAACGCTAAAACTGGTTAAGTCAAGAAGTTCAACGACCCAGCTAGTTGTCAGCTTTTGCCCAAAATACTAAAAATGTGCTATTTTTCTTGGTTTAACTGCCATATTGTATATATTTTTAAAATTAATTAGTATATATTAAAAAATGTAAAAATATAGTTTTTTCATTTAAAAACTTGTAGACTACACTGTATGAAAAAAGTTTATTGTTATCCAGCCTTTGAAAACAGTTTCTAAAGAACGTTATATGGATAAACTATAATTTGTAAAACAAATTTTTCTATACTTTTTAACAGCTTAAAAAAGTTAAATAAACAACGAAGTTTTTAAAAACTGTCTATTATTAGTTTTTAAAAGAAACCGAAAGAATGTATATACAGAAAATAAACAGAAAATATAGTAAAGCTTCGATTAATATTTAAAGGAAAATGTACTTTTTTTTAAACATTCATTCCAATCCATGATATAGAGGCTCTTTTTGCTCAACTTCAGTGACTTTAACGTAGTAACGGGTGTTCCGTAAGTCCTTGGACAACTTTTTGAACATTATATCTCTGCGGTATCTAATCATTACGATACAGTCAAACGTGATATAGTGATCACCCGATATAGTGATCACTCCCATTGTAGTGATCAACTGGTTTTGACTTGGTTGGTTCATAAGGAAATAAAGGGGAGATGAACCTCTATATAGTGATTATTCTATATAGTGATCACCTCTCTAGAGTGATCACCTGTGATCGTCCCAGCAGTATAAACAACACTCTATATAGTGATCATTGCAAATTTTAAGGCTAAAACGGCTAAAGTACACTATTTTCCCAGCCCAAAACACAGAATTCAGCACTGTTCTTGGTGAGAATCCCCCTTCCCTTTCCAAAACATCAATTTTTTTTGCATTGGTCAATCTGTTGTTTTTTAGGTTCGGGTAAGAAATGAAAATTGATGAATTGATGAAATTGATGAAAAAAATTGATGAAAGAAATTGTTGAAAAGAATTTTTTTCGCGTGTGATACACCAAAAAAATTTTCACGCGATTCT
>JAMRYI010000843.1:0-63787 GCA_029231635.1 Ditylenchus weischeri | reverse complement strand
CAGTTGCTAAGATGAAGTACATGAGAAAGCTATGCTGAAAATTTAATAAGAGTTTTTTTTAATAAAAATTCAAAAAAAAACCTCTCATAATAATAAGCGTAAAAATTAAAGAATTTAAATTGACCAGTATTATCAAAATAGTAGAAATGTATGAACGCGTCATTTTTTCGTAATCAGACACAAAAATAGCTGCACAAACTCTTTCAATAGCCAATACTGGCAGGGAAAATGCACCCACCATTAAAAAATATGCGCTTAAAGCAAATGTCCAATAAATGAAAAATTCGGTTTTGTCTTTAAAAATTTCTGAAAATTCTTTTTGTGAATAGTTCAAATACTGATTTAACGTGAATCCAGTTCGCACAAGTTTAGAAGTTGAACGAATAAGGTATAAAGAACCTGTGTTAGTAAGAATTCTAAAGGAATTAACATGCAAAAACTGTGTCTTATTAACCACAATGATAATACAAACGATAAGTATTGAGCCAGTAATGCCGAAAATACAATCGAAGACTAGTAAAACGACAAAAGCAGTTGTCATTTAGGCAGTTTCTAAAATCATTAATAGAAAAATAGGCTCTCTATGTGTTTGCTGGACCTCGCAACAAACCACCCCCCTCGCTACACAAATTTGCCTTGGTCCCCCTGTTGATTTTTTCACTTTTTCTAATTTTTTTCATATAAAAATCTTGCCGCTAGTGTCACCCCTCCCAAAAAAACGCAGTGTCGCATATACCAGCCAACACCCCCCCTCCCTCTTTCCTAATAATTAAGGCTGAGGGCCTGGCCATTACTATATCAGCTTTTTTTATTTTCAAAAATGGTGGTTTTAAGTACCCCTAAAAATCATTGGAGTAGGGTATGTGGCACTAGCTTTTTAGGGGGGTGTATATGACATTGGTGTCAATATCTTCTATCAACTATATGAGCACGATACCAGCCATGTGATCAATCATATGTTAAAATTTTAGGATCTTTTTCGGCTTGGTAGCCTAGCGTAAGTTAGAGCTAACTCATACATGTTTTTGTTGCCTTTTTGCAGTTTAGAAAACATGCGTGAGTCCGTCCTAACACACGCTGGCCTACTCTGAACCTAATATTAAGCCAAAAAATCAAGAGAGGAGACCAAGGCAAATTTTTTTAGGGGTCAAGCAAACACACATAGAGCCGAGAAATATTTTCTTTTTCAAAAAGTATTTGAAGTAATTACAAAAAAATTAGAAGGTTATAACTAAAATTACAAAAACACTGTCTAGTCACTTTATTTAATTTTAACGCAGTTTAAAAATAACTGATTTGTAGATTATTAATGTTTGAGAAAAAGCAGCAAAAACATCTACAAATACAACTCAAAAATATATTTATGGAGCGGTGAAATGTGGTGTGGGAAAATCAGCGTGATTGTATTATATATTTTTAATGACGAAGATTTATTTTTTTCTCATGCAAAGGACCTGGAACTGAGAAGACACATCTACGGATACTCTTTTTGAGCCAAGATTAGTTAGATTCAGAGTGGTTATAGACTTCTGAACTTTTAATGTCGGTGACACCTATGGTGTGTATAGCATGTGGCTATGGTCTTGAATTATATTCATTTATAGTTCTAATGAAAGCCGGGGTCATAGCACAGAGATAATAACGACATGTCCGTGAATTTCAAAAAGTTAAGGTGGGGTAGTTTTTTCTTTCTCAATTTTTTTCTTTCTCACAAATAGTTTTTTTCTTTTTCGGAAGCTTTTTATATGCATGTTAATCGATGTTTTTAAAGTTTATTATTTATTTTCCAAGAAGTACCGTGGGTCCCAAAAGTTCTTAGCAGACTTTCGAGCTCATTAGTAAGAATAAAAATATTACTACAAGAAATTTTCAAAGTGTAGAATAAAAAAAGTGTCGATTAGTAAGCAATTTTAAGTAAATGTAAGCAAAAAAGTCGTTAGGCAGTACTTTCACTCTTACTTGCTTTTAACTTGTTTATAAATTGACACCTTTAATTTAGTAGCCATAATTATTCTTAGAATAGTCCGAAAATGATGTTTGAACAATCAAATCGCAGCTGAAAAGTTATTAATACTGAACACTGTACGAGGAAATCTGTCACATCCTTAGAATGAGCAAAAGCCACATAAGCATCACTAAGTAATTTTCACTAAAAATATTTTCCTGTAAAACTTTTTTAACTTCGTCAAATAAAAATTGCAAAAGCGTAGACAGAGAAGATCTCCGGTAAACCAATTTATTCCCAATCTTCACATACAGCTAGACAAAACAGCAAATACAATGAGATTCTATAATTTTTGCTGTACACTTGATTGCTGTAGTCAGGAAAGCGAGGAGACGGGAATTGGCAGGAGCAGGTGTCCATTTGTTGGCAACTTAATCTAGATTTTACGAGCGTGCTTTGAGAGTCGGGAGAATGATCTTTGACTAAGCCCGTACCAGAGAAGATGAAGCAGAATCGCCGGAAGCCTACTGATCACTGTTAGGACCGCTGCTTCGGTAGTTGGCTCACACTGAGAGAGGACCAAAATTACAGAGGACCAAAATTACAGGCACTGACGAGATCGATGGACTGCTTTAAGCTTTCGGGAGATTGCTTTAGTCATGATTCATGAGATGAGCTTCTACCATTCGTGACGAGCTTTTAACATTTGATAATTGAGCTTTATCAGCTGCTGCCGGTAGACTGCTGAGCCATGGCTGATTTCCGGCACTATTTTTTCCTACTTCTCAAAAAGACGGGACTGAAACTGCTTTCTTAGCTGCTCTAGACAAGTGAGGCGGGCAACTATTCAATCGAGACAAAAGATGACTGATAATCAGAAAGCATTTGCTTGATGAAAGACTTACCGGGATGATTCTTGATTACCGGGATGATTCCACAAGCGCTGATTTCTTGTGTTTGGTCACTTTATTCGTTCAACTTGAGAGATGTTGAGCCATTGAATAATTGATAGCTGACAGATAAACGAGAGACGAAGATAATAATGATCTAATTCAGACACTTTAAATTTCTGGAAAATAAATCGCCTCGAGACAAAAATCTATTTCAATTAAATTGAACTCACGACACCCTTGGGATTCGAGAGTAAAGCATCAGCAAGCACGTACAGGGTGTATCAAAAAAAAACTTGACCACCTAAAAAAATTGGTGTACGTGACACCTTGCCTGGTCGATTTCCGAATTTTCGGGCCCTATCCCACGGAAATCTCCAAATTTACTTAGCACTGTGTACACAATTCCCCACCACCTCATTATAGTTTTTTTTCACCATCAACAGACACAAAAATTACATATAAATGAGATTGCTATCCAAAATGCTTTCCTTCTGCTTCAGTACACGCTCAAATTTCTTGGATTCGGCACAATTCTTCTCAACCAGGCATGCATTTTTTAACTGTTTTCAGAGGCGAAGCTTCCTGTAAAAATATCAGTTATCAACTAACAAGTAAAGCTGAGCTGTGGAGCCTGAGAGAACTCAAGATAAAGCGATGAAATAATAAAGGCAGGAAAACCAACCGCTTTTTATTGCGAAACAACAAAAACGGACAGACGAAATCAGTTCGAATTTCTTTTTTTTGATGATGTCATTTCCTAAAATTTTCAGAGAATAAACACATCTAATATGGCATGATAGTCGTAAAATTTGTAAATACAATGACACAAAAAAATTATAAAAAAATCTGGAAAATTTAAGAGCGGTCACATTTTTTTGACACACCCTGTACATTTAAAACATGAGACAAAATATTTTGACTGAATAATAAATACCCTGTCCAAATGCCAAATTTAGAAAGGGAATATTCTGGGAATATCGTCGAAAATATCCCCATTCTACAAATCTAGCTAGAAATGATTAGTGAAGAAAATGATTGAAAAAATAAACTTCCTTTTCGAAAATTGTGCACCTGATTAAAAGTCTTGATGAAAACTGTCTAGAGAAAATACCAATTTAGACAATATAGTCAGAAACTATAGGCTCGTATAATATTCTCCTGCGAACTAGTCAATAAAAGCTGGTCTATGAAAAACAGCAGCATAAAATTATAGTCATAGAATATATACTCATGAGTGTGGGAAGACAGTTTTTTTAAATAATAAAAATAAATAAATAAAAGTACTTAATAAAAAAGTCCAAAACGTTGATTTGTCTCATTTTAATTATAGTATGGTGTCATGAAAAAAATTGAAAAATTGCTCACTAATTAAAATCTGAGAATTCTAATCCAACAGTACCTTTGAGTGATTGCAGTGATTTCGAAAGACCAGAGGCGCAGCAAGAAATTTTTGATGGGGCAGAGGTGCCAGACTTTTCCAGGCCATTTTACCTACATTGTTTCACCTACATGAGTAAAAAAATCTGACGGGGAGCACCAAAAAGTGAAAAACTGCTGCGATAAACCATTTATAGGTTGCGGCAAAAGTTCTGATATAGACATGAAATTGAATTTTGTTTATAAGGTGCGCCAAAAGTTCCCGGACAACTTTTAGATTTAATTGTAAAAGCAAAAATGTTGAAATAAAAATATTAATATACAGTTTTGTAGCCCTGAATCTCCTCTTTCAAATGGTATATCAAACATTTATTTCACTAAATAAAATGACTAGCATTGGCATCAATACATAACTTGAGTCTTTTTGGAAAATTGTCAATGGCATTCTGGATCATCTTCTGTGGAATTGCTGCCCATTCTTTGACGAGGAAAGCTTACAAAGGTGCGATTATTTTTACCGTGATTGACTACTTTGTGTGGCTTTACCTAAAGTCTAAAGCCTGCTCAAAGCCACACAAAACAATCGCAGCCTTGAAAGCTTCCGTCGTCAAAGAATGGGCAGCAATTCCACAGAAAATGAGTTAGAATGCCATTGACAATTTTCCAAAAAGACTCAAGTTATGTATTGATTCCAATGGTGGTCATTTTATTGAATAAAATAAATGTTTGATATACCATTTGAAAGAGGAGATTCAGGGCTACAAAACTGTGTATTAATAATATTTTTATTTTAACATTTTTGCTTTTACAATTGAATCTAAAAGTTGTCCGCGAACTTTTGGCGCACCCGGTATTGTGATATGACAATTTCAAAACAACAATGACAATATACAAAAATCCAAACAATTTCGCACAGGATACATTATTCGGAATTCAAAATGACAACTATTTGGTTTGACACAGGAACGCACTCTTTTTCGACAACTTTTTTTTTTTTTAAAAAAGTAAAAAATCTTCTTATTTACTAAAGCGCCATTTTCGTTGGTCTGGCTTTCTGTCGGGACGCGGATTTTTTTTTGACTTCAAACCGCCATTTACAGCAGGGTACGTATATGTCCTTTTAAAAAGATTTGTCCTTTTTAGACCAGCGTCCTTGTTTTGTCCTTTTTTTTCAAATTAGCACCAAAATAAAAGGAAAAAGTCTATAATTTCAAATTTTGCCTGCGGCGCAATTATTGCTTAAAATTTTTATTTGTCTACTCTTACAGCAATTTTTTTGTAAAAAAGTCGGTGTTGGTGTTTCAAGATGGTGAAAACTAGAAAACCTCAGCCACAAAATAAGCTATTAAACAGTGATTTTAGAAAAGTGAAAGAGGTCAAACTGGCCCGGACAAGCTCGGAACCCAGTAGTTTCTATGAAATTTTGACTCCAAACCGCATTTCGAGGCAGTACTCAAGTACTCCCAGTACTCATGTGGTAGTACCCAAGGAGTGGCGCCCAGGTGGGGATAGAAAGGTAGGTACTCAGGAGAGGTAGATAAGGCTATATTAGAAAATAGATCAGACCATGTCTCACCCAGAATTCATTGCTGCAGCCTTTGGCCGAGGCGCCTTTTCTAGTGTTAAATTAAGAAGTCATTAAAACAGCCACATCTTTTTTTACCTAACTAAACAATCTTGTTTAGAGACATTGATAAATAATTTATTTTTTTCGCACTTATTTTGTAGCTACAGAAACGGGCTTTTAAATGACAACTTAAGCACCCACAACTGTTGAACAGAGTGCAGCACACCGCTTGAATTGATGAGAATTTGGTCACCTTGATGGCCGAAAGTTGGTGGATAAAAATACATGCCTGAGAACACTTAGACCTTACACCTTCCAATCGATTTCGTTCTACACCACCCAGTCGATTTTTATTTGATTTATAGCGAAAAGCAATTATAGCAATAGACAATTACATAAAACAGATCATTTCTTACGAACAGAGACAAATCCGTCTTCGATAGCCTTCTCCACATCTTGATACCTCGACTGAGACGGCTCATCACGTTCCTCATGATGAGACGGCTCATCATGGTCATGTGACTGCTCATACTATATACAGGGTGTTTCAAAATTATGTGTTATTTTAACTTGGTTTGAACTCCCGCCTTTTACATTTCCTTTCAAGTTTGATCCAATCTTTTTTTAGAAATGGTCGGACAGGTATATTATCTCTGTTAATTAAATATATTGTTAGTTATGTTAAGCTATTTTTCAGTTATACCTTATTGAATTGTTGGCTGAAACCTAAAAATTTTTTTTGGGGGTTTCACCGATCCGCGGAATCCTTTGACCAATTTTTCGAAAAATGCACGCGTAATTTTGGGACGCCCTGTATAGGCATACTACTAGTTATATATATAAGTAAAAAAGCCTAGACCTTGATGACAATTTTTTAAAAAAAATGCGCATCAGGTGTTCCGGAATTTTTTCGAATATTCTGAATACACCGTTTTGTAGCTAAGGAGTTGAAGTTTCTGGGAAAAATACGAAAACAATTTTTCGAAAAAAAATTTCTGACAAATTTTCAAAAAATTCCGAAAATTTTTGTTTTTTTTCGGTTTTTTGTCCAAAAGTTGGATTTTGGTGGCGGAAGTTTGGCCTGTCCTCATAGGCAACCGTGTTCACCACGATGTGAGACGTCGAATGGTATTTGACTTTTTAAATTTAAGGATCCGGAAACCGGGTATATGGACCTCTGAAGTTGGGTACTCAAAAATTCAAATTTTTTAAATTTCGCGCCAAATGCGTTTTAAATGCCATTTTTGGTGCCAAACATATTTAAATGCAAAAAAAATTTTTTTTTTTTAAATTGAAAAAATTTTTTGAAAAAAAAAATTTTTTTTGAAAAAAAATTTAAAAAATTTTTTGAAAAAAAAATTTTAATTGGAAAAAATTGAATTTTTGCAGCCAAAATTTGAAAATTGTGTTTTTGCTTCTAAATGACTGCTGAGGTAAAGAAGCATATTTTAAGCTATTTCAAGCTGAACGTCGCACTTTTGCTACCCCCTACTTTTGCTACCCCTATGTTGAGCCGAAGGCTCAACATAGGGGTAGCAAAATAGGGGTGGTCGCAATTTCAATAAGTACAATTCAAAGTACTCGCGTTTTTAATAATACTGTTGTTGTGAATCTTCCAATTTTCACTTTTGTTACCTCTATGTTGAGCCGGAGGCTCAACATATTTATATGATACTACTTACATTCTACTTACATTTGTAACATAATACATTTGCTACCCCTATGACATTTTGCAACACCTACATACGTTATTTATCAAATAGTTTGCTACCCCTATGACATTTTGCAACACCTTACATACGTTATTTATCAAATAGTTTGCTACTTCTCACATTTGCTACCCTATTGTTGAGTTCAGTTGCCACCCCGACTTGCTAGAACCAGTGATTAGCCGAAGGCTAACTAATACCTGTTCCCACTTGACAACACTTTTGTCACCCCCACCCGCTCGTTAACTATATAAGTAAAAAAGGCTGAAACTCAATGTCAGGCCCCATACAAAAATTGAACCCAACTCAGGGACTTCACGCAAATGGTCAAATGACCTCATATGAAAGCTGAGATTCCAGCGGACCCAGGAAAATACGTCAGAAATTTTGTGATTTGAATTTTTTTTCAAATTTTCAAAAACAATGGCAAAATTTTGTGTTTTTTTCATACTTTTTGACGTAACTGCCAAAATAATAAAAAATTTCACAGAAGTAACTTTTGTGCGCCTAAATGTTAGCTAGCGAACAAAAAAGTTTTGAAAATTGTTGGAATAGCGGTCTGTAGCGTTCTTTTGACGGACCTAATCAGAGCACTTTTTACACAGTTAATTACTTTTGTCTGCCGATTTTTTTGAAAGTGGTCATACTTGCATTTTTGTGAAGCACCTGTCAAAAATAGGACTTTCTAATGGGAAATTGGGCTGAAAAATTGAATGCGAAAACAGAATTGCAAAAATCATTTTGCAAATTAATTGGCCAATTTAAATCGAAAATTTGCAAAAACAGGCCTAAATCCAAGTCAAAATTGCTTTCAAATGTGAATTCGTGCCAGGACCAGGCAAAAAATTTCACACAAATTTATTTTTTATTTTTTTGCAGAAAAATTTTAAGATTTGAAAAAAATATAGCTAAAAGTGACAGTCATTTTTCGACTTTTCGTCTCAAGACCAAGTAAAATAGTCATTTGAATTTTTGACCAGAAATTCTTATATTGAAATATTTACAATTGATTCAATTTGAGTATTTTGCCTTCCGCTTTTGCCACCCCTTCTGACTTATGCTATTAGTGCATAGCCCTAGAAACAGCGTTGAATTTTTAAGCTTCACAGAAAAATTTTCGAAAAAGTTAATTGCTACCTTGAGCCCTAGAAATTGACAGCAAAATGTAAGGCTTAAAGGCAGTTTTAGAGCACGAATTCGCTGTGAAAATGGAGATTTCTAGCGAAATAAAAGTTATATGTTAACACCTTTTTCGAACTTTTGAGATTCTTGCTAATCACTTCAAAACCCTCGAATATTATATAACATATACTCAACGAGCGGCCTCACATTTAAAAAGGAACCTTTTTCATACTTTCTGCGCCTATCTTGTTCAGCACAAAATACAGAAAAAGCGCTCCCATTAGCACGAACCGGCTTTCAAGTGTTAAAAGGCTTTTTTCTGCTTTTTCATATAAACTATACTTAGGTGGTTATCAGTCCTAAAATAATTTGTAAGAATGGACTTGCACGTAACAAAAGTTTTAAAAATGTGTAAATTTTAAAATGGCGTTTTTACGGAATCCCAAAATCAAACCACCCATAGTGTATATGCTAAAAGGCATGCTGCGCCGATGGCGCATCAACTTTTGTAAATCACTCACCGTACCACTACCTGGGTATTCATACTACCAGCCGAGTATTGTAACACTACTTAAGTAAAACTACCCGCGTGGCCTTTTTCGCTATATATTTGCGCTTAAAAGGGTTTTTGCGCCAGAAAATTGTTTCAAAAATTTTTCGAATTTTTTCAGATACAGTCAAACCTGGGTTAACCGACACCCTCTTTTATCCGACACCATGAGCCCGATTTGGTTGGCCTGGTAAACCTACACCCCAGTCATCCGACACCTCGTTTAACCGACACCTCGTTTATCCGACACCATAAGGGCGGTCCCTTTGGGTGTCGGATAACCCAGGTTTGACTGTACAGTCGAACCTCTATATAACATAATTCAAGGGACCACCAAAAACGTTATGTTATATAGAGGTTATGTTATATAGAGTAACCATTCCAAAAATATACTTACGCATCACAAACGAGAAAAACAACAGAAAATGATAAATTTTGATTCATGACTACCTGAATGTAAACAAATTTCTCATCTAGACAAAACAAATCTGAGTTTTTGAAAAATTTAAGTGATTTATGTTTTATAGAGGGTCGTTTTTTCGGGTGCGGCCAGGAAAAAACTTATGTTATATAGAGGTAAAAGTTATGTTATATAGAGGTTCACTTTGGTCTCATTTCAATCAGACCAACCAAACTGATCTTTGAGTTATGCTATATAGAGTTTTATGTTATATAGAGTTATATTATAGACATGTTCGACTGTAAAATTTTTTCCAGCACAAATTGAAAATTTTGACACTGAATTCGTGCTTGGTATGGTTCATTTACTCGAAAAATTACTACTAGTTACCACTAAAAATATGCCTTGCGGTGTACAACAGGCGGCTTCGCTCCTTCCCTAGAAGTGGCGCATCAGCTTCGACTTCAACATGTACATAGTACGGATACATTTTTACATTACCAGCAAGGCAACACCACTTTTTTTCCACCATCTGTGCTCTTTTTGGCTGTTTTTGCACTAGAACTATAAAAGTTTAGCTAAAAAAAGTTTTCGCTCAAACATTTTTTTTTTTAATTTTCAAATTTTTTTAGATGAAAATTTTTATCTTGCACAAATTTTCACTTCTAACACCAGATTAGTGCTTGAATAGTCTATTTGATTAATGTATGCTACCACCGGGATTTGAACCTCAGACAGCCAAAAATATGCCTTGGTCCCCCCTGTGGTTTGGTCGAAAATCCGTTTTTGATCATTTTGACGGAAAATTTTTTTTCGATGATGAAACCATAAATTTTAACACCGAATTCGTGTTCAGCGTAGTCGATTTACTTGACAAACCACTCTTAAAACAATAATTCGCAGTTAATTTTAGAATTCCTTGCGAGACCAAAACATTTTAATTCAAATTCATTTCAAATTTTGGCGCCAATGGCGCGGTTATGGGTAAAAACAGCGCCGCAAAAACATCGCCAGAAAAAATAGCGCCGTCAAAACATCATCAGAAAAAATAGCGCCGCCGAAACAGCGCCAGATAAGTAATGTGAGATTTATTTTTAAAATCTATGCTAGAGGTCTTCCTCTTATTTTTGTATCCGAAATCGCCGAGGTTTGTGAGTATAGTTATCAAGCACTGGAAATTTTTGAGTCACTTACCCGATTTGCTGGTAGGACTCGCAATTTTCGGGTTGGAGACCCATATTTTGGATAGGACTCGAAAATTTCCAATTCAAATACTCAATAGTTCACGGTATTCCAATTCAATCACCTAAAGACCTTATTTGTGAGTTTAGTTTCTGCACAAATAGTTCGTTTGGTCACCTGATCCCTGGTCGAGGTGGACATCCACATGAATGTCCTGAAAAAAGTTTAGTCAAAATTAGAATAAAACTACTTAAACTGACGTAAAATCATGTGGTGAATTGGGTTCAATAACACCAAAATTACGATTTTACCCGTCCAAACTCCAAAACCAGGCGTGGGTACCATTTGGGTAGGTGGATATCCACTTGATGTTTTCAAAATTAAGTTTCATACATAGTCATAAACAATAAACATAAAAAACAAAATCGTTCGAGGAATCGGGTTAAACAGTGTTAAAATTTCGTTTTTAGCCACCCGAGCTCGAAAACCTGAGGTGTGTAGCCTCAAGGGAGGTAGACCAGAACGGCCTTTGGTCAAAGTAAAAAACAAACCATTAAAGGAAGGTATATCAAATAATAGTTTCTCGGGGGGTGGGGGGATATATCATAGTAGCGTCAAAAATTGCATCTGATTCTTTGATAAGGCAAAAAATATAAAACAAATTGACTTATTTTTATTTATATTATATTTATTTATCTTATATTTAACCGTTTCTAATATCAGGATGGCCACAACATTTTGAAGTCTTTACATTCCGAAGAATACAAAGAAGTGTTAGGACTGATCAAGTATTGCATTCTAGCTACCGATCTAGCCTTATTTTTTCCTAACAAAGCCAAGCTAAACGCCATTATAAAGGAAGGAAACTTTGACTGGAAAAATACCACACATAGGTATTTTGTAGGCTTTGGCCGATGCAGATTAAATTCATGAAACGTAATTCCTTTTTACAGGAGTCTTGCACAAGCTATTTTAATGACAGCCTGTGATCTCATAGCCACTGCTAAGCCCTGGAAAGTTCAGACAGAAACTGTAAAGGTCATTTTCGAGGAATTTTATGAACAAGTAGCTGGAAATATAGATTTTTTACTCTTTTAATATATGTTTTCTGTCAGGGTGATGCGGAAAAGATTAACGGGAGAGAGCCAATTCCCATGATGGATAGGACAAAGGCTAACGAGCTGCCTCAGATGCAGGTGGGTTTTATGCGAGGCATATGTGTGCCCTGCTACGAGACCATATCCGGAGTAATCCCTGATGCTGAAAAGCTTAAAGACAGATCATTGTAAGATTGAGGACTTTTTTTTGTGAAAAAATGTTTTAAAGCAATGGTTTAAGATACAATGCAGGCAAATGGGAAGAATTAGCAGAAGAACAGAAAAAAATAGCAGCTGAGGCACAGCAACAAGGCGCTAATGAAACAACTGAAGAAAACGGAAGTTAAAGGGGCTAACCAGCGAGTTACACGGGCAATTTAAAAGGTTGAAATACTTTTCGACCTTGAATGGACTTTTCCGAAAATTTGAAAGCTTTTTTCGGGATTAATTTGACCAGCGTGTAGGATCTCAGCTTTTTAGAAGCTATCAACCAGTGATGTGCTGCCGAAAATTTTGGCTCCTGCTCTGGCTCTTGGCTCCTGCCCCAAAATTTTTGGCTCCTGCTCTGGCTCTTGGCTCGGAGCAGGAGCGCTCGGAGCCAAGAGCGGAGCAAAGAGCAGAGCTGCACACATCACTGCTATCAACTGACCAAATCAGGTTTCAAAAAGTTGGAAGAAAAGGTTTTAAAGGGACCCAAATTTTTGGAAAATTTGTTCTGTTCAAAGACCTTTTCCTCCAATTTTTGAAAATCTTGTTCAGTTAGTTGATAGCTTGTAAGAAAGCTGAGATCCTGGGCTACACGCTGGTCAAAAAAAATTTGAAAAGTAATGAGAAAACCCCCGAAAATAAAAGCTTTTTCAAATTTCCGGCAGGAAAAGTACCATTTCCGGCAGAAAGCGCCATTTCAGGGTCGAAAAGTGTAACAACCAATTTAAAATTCGCAAAAGACGAGGACCAGGCATATTCAAACGAGAATTATTTTTAATTACAAATTCGTCATTTTATACAAAAAGCTCGGCAGCGTGCCCAGGGTGGCCATAATACCCTAGAGGGCAAATGCCTTCTTTTTGAAATTTTGGTGCTACCGGAGAATCCGGTCCCATTTTTGCCTTGGTCCCCCTGTTGCTTTTTTTCTTTAGTCCCCCTTTCTTTTTGCCCTGCTTCCTCTTATTGTTTTGGATTGTCTAAAACCTACCCTATCGGAAAAAAACAACAGGGGGGACCAAGACAAAATGGGACCGGATTCTCCGGTAGAACCCAAAACTCGAAATTTTCGCGTCCTTTTATTTGACAAAAGAGGGCAGAAAATTGCAAAATCGAGTAAAAATTCTGCATCAACGGAATGCTTTACTTGTTGTGTTTGCCACTTTTTTCTTTGTTTTGCTCTAGTGAAATAAAAAAAATTCTGAAAGTGTCGTTTTTGTGCAATTTGTTGCATGTTGAACTAGTTTAAGTGTAGCGTAGTAGAAATATTCATGATGCCCCTCTTTTTCAAAAGTTTTACTTTTGAATGCCCTCTTTTTGTGATCGCATACCCTCTTTTCCAAAAAATGATATGGCCACCCTGAGCGTGCCGGAATTGAACCGTAAAGACCAGTGCACCTCGAAAAATTTTTGTACTTTAAAAGTACCCATTTTTAGCTGAAAATTTTTATTCTGAGGCACTTCAATAAACGAAAATTCCTCAGCAATCCGGATTATAGCAGAATTTGAAAAAAACACTTAGTCGCTGAGATATGACCTTAAGTTGGAGTAAAGTTAAATGGTCATTTTTAAAAATATTGACACTCCAACTTTAGGTCATATCTCAGCGACTAAGTATTTTTTCCAAATTCTGCTTCATGATTCTGATTGCTGAGGAGTTTTCGCCTATTGGAATACCTCAGAATAAAAAATTTCAGCTAAAAATGGGTACTTTTATTTAAAAGTACAAAAAATGTTTCGAGGGGGTTGGGGGGTGCACTTGGGATACTGTCATCGAACCCGACTAATTTCGGACTACGTCAGCACTTTACCACTGAGCCACCCAAGTTACCAGACTTTCGCTGTGTTTTTCATTACTTATTGCTCTTAACAAAATGACGAAATTTGTATTTAAAAATAATTCTCGTTTGAATATACCTGGCCCCCTAAATTGCCCGTGCATTGCGCTGGTATGCCCCTTTAAACAAAACTTTTTGTTTAATTTGTTTATAATACCCAGATATGTAAAAAAGTAAAGCTTGACAAAATATTTTAATTTATTTTTGGGTTTTGTAAAAAACACGGGTTCGGGTGCCGCCGTTCCATTAACCCCAGACTCCCAACTGAAACATTTAATAATTAGACAATTCTAAAAAAATCAGATTTTGGGAATAACAATCAGGTTTTTTGTGAAATACTCCAAAATTAACTTCAAACCACTATTTTTACATCATATAACATTTTTCAAAGAAATGAAAAAGAAAGTAAGTTCAAACTCAATTACACAAGGTGTGTCAAGAAATTCCCTGGTTTAAAAATGTTCATAACTTTTTTTCAAGCGTTTTTCTTTCTCTTTACTGTGTATTTTATAACGAACTTGTTCGTTGTGCATTAGCAGATTTTAGACGCTATCATCGAAATCGAATCGTATCTGGAGAAGAGATTTGACCATTTCCACCATAACATAATTCCTGGTGTTGATGGCACTGTGCTTGCTAAAAAAAGATTACGCTCCACAAAAGCAATGACCAACTGAATTGAGAGAATGTTGTTGTCGAGTTGGTAAAGACATAGAAGCGAATCATTGTGCTGAAGAAAGAGTTTGAAATACATCACAAAATCAACGTTTACATCAAAAACTTTTACCACTTTCTGTTGCATTGGCGTCAAAGTGTTCATCCGGTATATGGCGCAGCATTCAGTTGACGACGACCTCCGTACTAATGAGTTCGTCCTTGTTAGCGATTACCACTTGCTTCGCAAACTCTACACAAGGAGGGAGTCCTCTGTGGAGGTAAGCAGGAAGGGGTACCCAGGAAGGGTATCCATGAGCGGGCACCTAGGCGATGATATCCAGAATGGGTACCCAGGAGGAGTATTTAGGATAGGATTATTAGGAGGGGTATCCTGGAGTGGGTACCTAGGTGGTGACACCCAAGAGAAGGTACCCAGCGGATGGCACCTAGATAGTGTTACCAAAGTAGTGGTCCTCATGTAGTGGTACCCTTGCAGTCCATCTAGGTTAAGTGTGCAGGTTTCGTCAGTGAGCAGTAGTAGCGGATATTTTAATTTTTTTTCTGAGATGTATTACAACTTAAGCTTTTGGACAGACCGCGAATGCGGCCTCCGCATCTATAGTGTTTTATTATATTTGAAGTGTTTCACGATTCACTGACAATGATTGGCTAATAGTCGATTTTTATAGGGGGCGGATGGTTCTTTGCCTCAGTCCACCCTGTTTTTTTGATTTTTTAGGCTTAAGTAAGGGTTGGCCAGCGTATGTCAAGACGAACTTAAACATGAGTTAAGATATTTTCAAGCCCGTCCTAACATACGCTGGCCAATCTGAGTCCAAGTCTATAAAATAACAAAAAAAATCAACAGGGAGGACCAAGGCCGAACCATTACCCTCCCATGGAGCAATAGGGCCGAAATTTCTCTTGGGGGTTTAATTAATGGAAGTAAAGGGAAGGCTGGCTCTATATGTGTTGGGATTTCTGGCGTCATTTTCAGTATTTACTTGCAAATAATCATGATTTCGGGTCATTCAAATGTACTTTAAGGTGGTCAATAACGCGGGCCACGGACGTTTGACCCTAAAGCCCTTTGACCCTGAGCCGTTTGACCCTAAGCCGTTTGACCCTAAGCCGTTTGACCCTAAGCCGTTTGACCCTAAAAATTTGCAATTTTCGCATTTTGAATCCGCGCTTTCTCTGCTCTATTTCTTGAATTCAAGGTTTTTCGCTCACATATATCGCTGTCATTTTATTGACCACACATTTCTAATGATCGTTGAATAATTTTTTGTCATAGAATCCTTGCTTTGAGATACTTGCTCTGCTGTGTAATGATGCTTTTTGATTGCAATGTTGATATTTAGATGGCGCTTAATATCGATTTTGATGAACTCGAACGAATATTGACTTTATTTGCAAGCGACTACAGTGATGAAGACGTGGAACAAGCCAGGGAGCAAGCTAATCAGCTGATGGCGGAGCAAGCTAACGATCAAGCCAATCAGGTAGTCGCAGAGCAGGCCGAGCAAATCCATAGACAGGTGATCAGGCAGAGATCAGAAGTTCATCCAGTGGCACGCCGGGAAGCGTCCCAAGGGAAAGCGTACCAAATATGTGGAAGCAGATCGTCGAATCCTCACGATCGTCCAGGATTACGGAAGAGCTTTTGAAGGGCATCGCTAACAATTTTGAGATGGAGGATTGAGTTTTTTGTTCTTATGATGTCAATAAAGATGTGTTATGTCAATAAATTTGGTGTTTGAATGAAGTAAGGAGAAGTAAAATGAAGTAACGTTGAAGTCAAGAAAAAGAGTAGACAAAGCACGGATTCAAAATGCAAAAATTCCAAATTTTTTGGTTCAAACGGCTTTAGGGTCAAACGGCTTAGGGTCAAACGGCTTAGGGTCAAATGGCTTAGGGTCAAACGGCTTAGGGTCAAACGGCTTTAGGGTCAAACGGCTTTAGGGTCAAACGTCGCGTACCCCAATAACGCAAATATTAAAAAAAATTTTTTTTGTGAAATATTGCTGTTAGAGTGCCGTTAGAGTGTCATAGCCGGGTAACAACCATGAAAAATTCGGTAAAAATACTTTTAGCTGTATAAATTGGACTTGTAAGCAAGAAAATCGTTTGTTTTCGAGCTATATTGAACCAAGTTAGCCAACTGAATCCCGGTCATCGATAATAATATTAGTAGCTCAAAAATAAACTATTGTCTTGCTTATATGTCCACTTTATACAGCTGAAAGTGTTTTCATCGAAATTTTCACGCCTTTTTTAGTCTACAAAAGACATTTTCAAGAAAAAATTGCGCTCTTGACCACCTTAAAGTATACTAGCCCCCAACTTTTTCAAAAAATAGGAGGAGGCTAACTAAATAAGTACCAGAAATATTCTAACCTTTTTTATTCATTCTACCTATAACTCTAACAATAAATAGTTTCTTTTTACTAAACTTTGACTGAACAAAAACAGAAATAGTTGCCTGAGTTTGCCTACGTTTCTTAACAATTCCATACAATTGCAAAACAAATTTTCTGTATGAAGAAATACAATAAAGAGTGACGATAAACTCCACAATGGAATGAGTGTCAATAACACACAAAGCAAGTGTCATAGCCGGTGCTGTGTGATCAATTTCGAACAAAACAAATAAAAAATACATCAACGCAGGTACTAGCATAAAAACAGTTACAACAAATGCTTGAACCAGCGAAATTAAAATGATAGAATTTTGAGTTTTATTTTTGAAAAGATGTAATTTTCTTTTCAACACTTGGTAAATAAAATAGCCAAAAATAGACAGTTCCAACAAAATAATAACAATTATCATGGTGAAAGTTATTAAGATGGGTACAAATACATACAAAGTAGGAATTACAATAAAAGTCGGTTCATTTTCAATAATTGATTTCAATTTTTGGTCATATTTCTGAGTCCATGCTATAATATTTACTCGATTATGAGTGGCTGCTAGGAAAACAGTGTAGATTATGAAACAATAAAGGCAGGATAACAAAACCACCACTATCGCAATAAAGCTTTTAATGTTCAGCCATTTTAAGTATTTGTTAGGAAATATTAACAAATATCGCACAGCCAGTGTCAGTATTAATCCAGCGACCATATTTGCTGTTGCTCCAAAACACACTAAAGTTACAACCACGCTGCTGAAATAGCCATTAATATATCTGCCGACACCGGTCTGGTATCCAGCAGCCAAAGGTGTTAAGACAATAGGTTTGGCAGTGCCCATGCACGTCTCAAAAACTAAACACCAGAAAGTGTGGTTTAGAACGAACCATTTGAAGTGACTAATGGTTTTGGACTTGATCAGGATTACGTAGAACATTAATGGAGCTAACACCCATGTAATTAAAAGTGTGAAACTGGAGTAGTAATAGTAGAATTTCAGCAAGGCATCTGAGGGTGGTGTGATTTCGGACATGACTGTAAAATTTTAAAATTTTCATTAATATTTTTTTGTTTTGTTTGATTTAAAGAAGCAATAAAGATTGATTTGCTCAAGAGAAATGAACGGGAAATATTGTTGTCGTATATCATTGAAATTGACATGCTCGTCACCGATGAGAACATTTTTCGATGAGAACAAAGCAAGTACTACAGTCAAACCTCGGTTATCCGGCACCCCCTGGGGACTGGCCTCAGGGTGCCGGATACACGAGGTGCCGGATAACTGGAATGTCAGTTGACAAAGAATAAGCCAATCTCAGCCAAATGAAGTATATTTAAGGTGCCGGATAACCGAGGGTGCCGGATAACTGGAGTGCCGGATAACCGAGGTTTGACTGTAGAAGATTTATAAAAAAAAGTACTGTATTCACTTTATTGATTTCCCATGGGGAGTCATTTTTCAACCCTCCTGCGGTGTGGGAACTTATAAGAGGGTGGGAAGTTTTTTTTTATTTTTGACAAAAATTGTCGTTTACAATTTTTTTAAACAAAAATTGTTGATGTTCTTAGATAGAAAATGGTGCGCGAGCTCACAATTGAGGATGTCAGAATTTCGGTTTTTACCTGTGAAAAAAAATTTTTTGGTCAAAAAAATTTCTTGATAAACAAAATTTTTTTTGGCTGAAACAGAAGTTCATGCGCAATTTCCATTATTGGCGCGTGGAAGAAAAAAAAGTTTGATCAAAAACGAAGACCGGAACACTCAACACTCAGTACTCAAAATCAAAAAAATGCGGGAATTTAAATGATTTTGTAATAAAATTTTTGTTGTCTCGAGAGGAATTCGAAAATTGGCGGAGAGTTTTGAAACTCAAGAGTAGTTTCTATAGTAAATCGACCATGCTGAGCACGAATCTGGTGTCAGAATCACAAGTTTGCGTATGAAAAACAATTTCGTCAAAAATCGGTCCAGATCGGTTTTGGAAAAACCACAGGGGGGACCAAGGCATATTTTTTGGTATCACAGGTTCAAATTCTGGTGGTAGCTGGTAGTAATATTTTTAAGCTAACTGACCTTGCTGAGCACAGAGTTAGAACTCATCTTTTTATTTTCAAGAAATACTAACAGAGTACAGAACATACAGGATCTTACACAGGTCCTATAGAAAAGCTCAAGAAAGGCAGTAGGAAAACTTTTTGAAGGCAAAAAAACCCGGGTTCTTCGGGTCTTCAGAGCCCATTTGAGTACTCTAAGAGGCTTTCATACAGCTTTTTCTATGCATTCCTGTAGGTCCTGTGACAGATTTTGTGAGTCCTGTAGTTTGTCGTCTTTTTGACATTCCTTATCTTTTGGTCAAAAAAGGTAAATTTTGACTAGAAGACAAGAATTTTTCAAAAAAGTGTCCTTTAGGACAGGTAATACGACAAGCTACAGGACTCACAGCATTTGTCACTGGACCTACAGGAATGCACACCCGAACCACCAGCGAGAACCTGAACCATAAGGATACACTCGAACCACCAGCGGGAACCCGAACCACAAGGATACATCCGAGCCACCAGCGGGAACCCAAACCACAAGGACACACCCAAACCACCAGCGGGAACCCGAACCACGAGGATACACCCGAACCACCAGCGAGAACCCGAACCATAAGGATACACTCGAACCACCAGCGGGAACCCGAACCACAAGGATACATCCGAGCCACCAGCGGGAACCCAAACCACAAGGACACACCCAAACCACCAGCGGGAATCCGAACCACTACCACGGGAACCTGCGAACCACGTGGAAACACTCGAAATACCAGCCGGTACCCGAACCACGTGGAAACACTCGAAATACCAGCCGGTACCGAACCACGTGGAAACACTCGAAAACGACGAGAAATCACGTCGGCCATACTATACCACGAATCTGTACTAACCACTTACCACTTACAAGACCGTATCTTGTTTGCATATATCTCGTAAAATCGGCAAAATTCACGGACATTTGAAGATGAGTCCAGATCAGAAGTTGAAAATTTTTGTCTTTAGGGTTCTTCGGCAATAAATTTTTATGACACCAAGACAAATAACTGAGTGAAATATAAGCCTAACCTCGTCTTTACAAGATAAAAGGCCCTATCCCTCAATGGGTGCTGATTTTCGAGCTTGGTCCCCCTGTTGTTTTATTTCTAAATTTTTGACCGAAATTTTCCTTTTTATCGTAAATGTTAGGATATCCTTATTCACAAAAGCAAAAATAGTCCGTAAACAGCTTGTAGAAGTGAAAAAAGTCGTTGATTTTAAATCGATTTTGCTAACTTTTGGTCAAACATTTAGCAATAAAACAAAAGGAAGACCAAGCTAAAATATTGGTACCCATTAATGGATAGGGCCAGATGAAATTTACAAATCATAAAAATAATAAGTACATGGTGTTTTTTATTTCGAAGATATATTTATCGATTTTTATTGAAATTTTCTATCTTTTATAGCTCTATTTTTTTGTAAGAAAGCCGAAATTCTAGGATTTCGTTTGATATTACGTGGAAATACCCTGGATATTTCCACGTAATATCAAAGGTATTACGTGGAAATATTACAAATATTACGTGGAAGTATTTACAGATTTAGCCCTTTGCGTCGAAAACTTTGTTTGCTATCCCTCTAAAGTTCAGAGTCGGTTTTTATGAATCTTGACAGGTGACTAATAAGTTTAAGCCGAATTTTTAGGTTTATTTCTAACAACAAAAATTTTTATAAAGACGTAAAATTAAAAATTTCGAATTGTCGAATGGTTTCAGCAAAACTTTTGTCGAGAACTTTTTAAAACTGAAAACACTATCGTGTTTAGCGCAATTCTGAGTTCGAAGCCCTAAATATCACGAACGAGCATAAAAGTGATAAAAATAAATGTTTAAATGGAAATAAATGAAAGTAGATTAATTAAGTAGATTAAATGGAAGTAGTTTTGATGGCTTCAACCGAAAGAAACTCACTGGTTGACTTTATAATGAGTTTAGCTTTTACTTATTCGTATTTACTTATTAAATTATTAAGAGTAATTGAAATGCATTCAGAATAGGATAGTGGTTCTTGACTAAGAAACAAATGATCAGGAAAGTAAAAAATCATTAAACTTACATAATTAATTGTGTGAATAATTTACAGAATGTTTTTATAGTTCTTTGTGTAGTTAAAGGATCATAATTGTTGATGAAACTGAGAATTTCGCATATTCAAACGCGCGCGGGACACTTTTCATGCCGTAATTATTTTACAATATTTTTTCGAATCTTTTATTGTTTGGACAAGAGCAGTAATAACTAATGTAAAACTTTAAACTAGAAAAGTTGCCATGGTGGCTCAGTGGTAGAGCACTAGAGTATCGACAGTAATGATGTAAGTTGGAATCGCTGTGGTTACTGATCAGCATTCTTTAATCATTTGAAATATTTTTACATAAAAAATATTGTTAAACAATTACAAGTCCTAGAAGCGAGATGTCCGTACAGAGTTGATGGGGATCCGCTTTTGCTAAGCATACCGTATTTTCTCTAATTATATCCCGTGGCGGATAATTTTTCAACCTCCCAAAAATCGAAAATTTTTGAATTCGATCTCGAGATTTTCGGGTTCTCAACCAAGATCCAAAAAATGGGATCGGTAGAGCTCGTGGGAGTTAAGAAAACGCGAAAAACATCTTTGCAAAATATTGACTCTGCTCCTAGATATATACCCTCAAAGTTGTGGGTGGGGGATAATTAGAGACTGGGGTATAATTAGAGTAAATATGGTAAGCTCGTCCCCACAGATGCAAATAGCTTTTTGCCCATTTTCTTGAAAAACTTCCACACGTTTCTCATAGGACTTTTACGCTAAAACAACTTTTAAAATTTTTTAAGTCTTCAGCTTAACAAACGCTAGTAGAGAATCCGTGTCCAAAATATGCCTTGGTACCCCCTGTTGTTTTTTTTTGTGAAAAAGAGCTTGGTCCCCCTGTTGTTTTTGAATTAAAAAATTTGTTTTGAACCAAGGCATTTTTTGATAAGAAAAACAACAGGGGGGACCAAGGCGTATTTTAGACACGGATTCTCCACTAGAGCCGCTTAACACGTCAAAACCTTTTTTTTATTTTTCAACCATCTAACTTTAGGTCATATCTCAGCAACTTTATTTTAAAGCTCTGTTTTGTGATTCAGATTCTTGAGGAAATGTCAGCTATTGAGCTAAAAAAAATTCAAATAAAAAAGCACTTTTTTTAAAAAAACATCAAAAAACCATTTGAAACTGGCTATTCTCCGATTTTAGAGGGCCAGGGAGTGGAGGTTGCTCTTTTAAAGAGGGGGGCTTTATTTTTCATTCACCCTCTAGAGGGGGACTTTATTAGGAGGGGGCCTCATTGAGAGGGGGGGGGTTTTGATCTATTAGAACATTCACAGTAATTTTGCATATTTAAGGATCAACAACGTTTTTTGGAAAATTGACACACTTGTTTGCTTTTAGCAAAAACCGTTTATTTAATGATTGCAAGCACCTCAAAAATATGCCGTAAGAAAGCCAGTGCTCTACGCTTTCTGACTTAAAGAAAAAAGTTTTTGAATTCTTTTCTTCCAGACAAAAACAGCTAAACTTAAAAAAGTTTCGAAAAAAAAAAATTTATATTTGAATTTTGGCGCTACTTGGATACACCCGATCGAAATCAAAGTGCTTAAAAACGTTCCTAAACTCTACATAGTTAACCGTATTTCCTCTAATTAGCGAATCCCCCCCTGATTCAAAATCGTGTTTTTGGCATTGTGTTTTAGTCCACTTTTTGATCACTTCTCCCAGGCAAGTTACTAACCATTTAGTAGCTAGAGAGATGAGCTACTAAATGGTTGGTAACTTGCCTGAGAGAAGTGATCAAAAAGTAGGCTAAAACAGAATGCCAAAAACACGATTTTGAATCAGGGGGAGGGGGGGTGGTCGCTAATTAGAGGAAATACGGTATCAAGTAGCGTCGAATATTTTTTGTCTCAAAAGAAATTGGAAATTCGACAATGACTTTTTAATTCAAAAAAACAGTTCAATCGGCTAATTGACCATGCTGAAGACGAATCCGGTGTCAGCATTGAAAGTTCACAAGTATTTTACGTCGAAAATATATTTTTAAAGACACTTTTTTCTTTTCGACTTTTGCTCAACAGTTCAAATATTTTTTTATTTTACTTTGACCACTTTGGGTGCAATTTAGTAGTCCAATAGAACTTTAGTAGGCAAGAATTTCTTTAACCCCCTGACCCAAAAACGCGTTTTATTAACTTCTAGACTGGCTTTTAGATGCATAGAAAATACGAAAAAATTATTGGAAAAGCCATTTTCGAGAAAAAATTGATAAAAATTTTGGTGAAAATCATGATGCCCACCCTCTGCACACCTCTAACTCTCATGGGCGCAGGCGCCTAGTGGCATATTGTGACTATTTTATTGTGGATTGAAAAAGTCTATACACACAAGATGCTGTTTAATTTGAGTCCTAAACCACATTGAATTAAAGCAGTTAAAAAGTCTTTGAAAAAATGTGACCTTACAACAGAGAAACTTTATTGACTTATCATGTATAAATCATATCTACCGAAATACTAATATCTTTTAAAAGAACTAGAATATTTTCGCTATATATTTTTCTTTTATTGCTGTTGAGCGTCTTCAATAGGAGCGGCATCCTCACCGGGAGCACCATCCTGACCAGTAGCACCATCCTGACCAGAAGCACCATCCTGAGCAGAAGCACCATCCTGACCAGAAGCACCATCCTGACCGGGAGCACCATCTTCACCGAAAGCTGCATCCCCACTAGGAGTGACAGTTTCGTCTCCAGCTGGTGCATCTTCACTGGAAGCGGCATCCCCACTAGGAGTGACAGTTTCGTCTCCAGCTGGTGCATCTTCACTGGGAGCGGCATCCCCACTAGGAGTGACAGTTTCGTCTCCAGCTGGTGCATCTTCACTGGGAGCGGCATCCCCACTAGGAGTGACAGTTTCGTCTCCAGCTGGTGCATCTTCACTGGGAGCGGCATCCCCACTAGGAGTGACAGTTTCGTCTCCAGCTGGTGCATCTTCACTAGGAGCGGCATCCCCACTAGGAGTGACAGTTTCGTCTCCAGCTGGTGCATCACTAACATCAGTACTAGGTGCTTCAGTAGGAACCGAGTCTTCAGTAGGGGCAGCGTTTTTGCTGGGTGCAGATTCAATAGGGGCAGCATCGTCTCCGGCTGGAGTTTCAGCAGGAGCAGCATCATTGCCAGCAGGAGCTTCAGAGACATCTCCAGCAGGGACAGATTCGCCAGAAGATGCATCACTTTCATCACTTCCATGCATATGAGGAATAAATCCATCGAATTTTCTTAGTATTCCTCCTAGTCTAACAAAAGGTCCATGTTGTCCAAAATTGTCTTCTCCACTCCCCTGTCCATTGAAGTCAAAACCAAATCCTTTATGTAGAGAAGGACGACTTCCACTAAAAAATGGGGGCAAAACTGGGAATCCAAAAGGTGACGATGGTGATCCAGAAGGTGGTGATGGCCATTCATCGGACGAAGAAGGCGATTCAGAAGGTTGTGAAGCAAATCCACGGTGTGGGCGACCACCAAGAAGAGCCTTGAGGAATCCATGGCCTTGACTAATGCCAACAGCAAATGAAGCAAAGACCACAAGTTGAATAAGGACAAACTTGGACATGATGATAAACTAGCTGCACTAACTAACTATGCTAAGCAATAAAAGAAAAATTGAGTGTGATTATTGATGTTGATAGATGGCTTTATATACTAGCAAATTTTAAGTAGAAAATATTTGATCAGCCTGAATTCAGGAACTCAATTTCAGAAAAAAAATTGAAGTAGACTTTAAGAGCCATCGATATTAAACCATAAAGAGTCCTCACTTGCGCGAGCTCAAGCAATAAAAAACGAATGAAGGATAAGCAATATCGTTAAGATAAGCTTAAAAAATGAGATTTTACAGTCTGTTAGAGAACTGGAAGAGGATTATGGCAGCTGTCAATGTTTGAATTTGAGATTGAGTAAAATGAAAGCAGTTTTTTTATTACGACGTTTTTGGTTTGTTTTAAGTCATAATTTTTGTTCCTTTTTGAATAAGGGCCCGGGTGCCTTAATTATTATTTTTTGTTAAAAATATACGTTTTTCGTGATAGGGCTGTCGAGTTGAATAGTCAGATCCGACTAATTTAGTTGATCGGTCGACTAATAGACTGTTTGAATAAAATTTCGAATAATTCTTTTGACTAACGACTGCACGAAAAAATTTTGGATAATAATTTTGACTGATGAATCGTTTTTTTTTCCATTTTCAACTACGATTGTGAAAACTAGGGTTGCTTAATTACCATAGTAATACTTACTTACAAGGGACCACAGGCGCCTATCGGCGCCTCTATAGTATTTCGAAATTTCAATGAGGGGCTATGACTTCATTCATAAAAATAGGTATATCCCCTATTAGAACTCATTTTTTTCGCCTGTTCTCTTTTTAAAACGAAAGCTGACATTCTGGGGAACACGATGGTATTAGCGACAAAAGTGATTTCGCTATCTACGACCCGTTCTGGCCTTCGAAGTGAAAAAGCGTTACCCACCCACCCACACATGCCAAATACTATATAAGAAGATGATGATATTAGTATGATAAATATCTGTTACCACCACGTTTACTAGCACCTTTTTCAAACTTAATGTTGTATGAAGTTTTTTTATTAACTTATTATTAACTTTTATTAACTTTATTATTTATTTTTTTCTATTAACAGCCAAAATGACAAATCGAGGACATTTCACATAGAATGCGTCTAGTTCTCGTAGGCTAAATACAGACTTCAAGTGAGCAACTTCTGAAGATCTTGTAGACAATGCGGTGATTAACCGTGCACTACTTGTAAATAACTAACAAAAACGTAGTGGCAGAAAAGAAACAAAAACAAAAATAGTTTAGTGATAAAAATTTCATAGGAGTAAACAATAACATTAGGTTAACAACAAACCCTTAGGAGGTATTTCACTTATCAGCACTCTGGTTCTTACTTTCACGGTTTTTCGGTAAGCTGTTCGTCAGAGACTGTATAGTCTACGAGATGTCGAGATCGTGCTCATCTGCCAATTTCTTCGTTAGTTGACTTCTTTTTGATATTGGTGCTTCCGGCTACATGATTGAACATCCTTCATCAAGAAAAAATTAATATTAACAACGTCACTAAAAATGTAGTCATGACAACTTTAGAAGATTTAAAATCCGTACATATTTTCTTTCCGTGATCTAGGACAAACTTTTGGATGCTATTACAAACTTCACAATCAGAGAAGGTAAGGGTGACAGTCGTTTTTCAATGCTTGGCAAACTTCCTGCACCAAAGAAAATAGTCAATTCAAACACAGACACTCTTCTTCAGCTGATAGATATTCTTGCCACCGAAGGGGGCGCAGGGGGCGCAGGGGCTTGGGTCTTGGACTTGGAGATGCGCACCCCCAAGCACTTTAGATACCATAAATCTCGAAAAATGGAGTATTTGAGAGTAATAACAACTCTCGCATACCCTGCTTTTGTCATGTGGTAGGCCGGTCATGAGAATTGGATGCTCACTCGCCCCGAAAATGACAAAACAACAATACAACACAAATTGATCAAATATTTATTTTTAATGTGGGCCATCTCAAGGGATGTACCCAATTACATACAAATAGTCAAATAATTAATTGTAAAGACAAATCAGATTTAAAGCCATTGCTTCTTAAAAAGAGATATTTACAAGTCTAAAAATGAAAGCAAAACAACATGTTACATCAGAAAAATAAATAAATTACTGAAACTTTAAAAATGACCAATTCATGGTGAAAAAATATTTTTCTAAAAATAATCGTCCGCCACCTAAAAACATGTTTTTAAGACTAATTACGACCTGATAAGTTCAAAAAAGTGTTCAAAAACCACTTTTGGCTAGATGTGGTATAAGGAAGTTTAGCCAAAATAAATTGTTAAACTGCTTAAACGTCGAATAAAAAATGTAAACTGCATTGCATGTAAAACTGCATAACATGTCTGCAAAGATACCAAATTTACTTGGTGGCTTATGATACGAGACTTTTATTAGTAGATATACGGTACGGTTAGCTCTCGGTATAAGGCCACTCTCACTATAAGGCTACCTTTTTCTATCACCGACTGCAATAAAAGACTCTCTATATAAGGCCACCTATAGTTAGCCTTAAACGGGGGGAAACTTTTTGTATACGCATCGTCGAACTTGCTGTTTCTAATTCCCCTGTGCGCACACCTTCTTTTTTGCTCCATTTTTAGTGAATTTAATGTCTTCTAGGGCAAAAAGTACCGGGGAATCGATCAGAATCATATCCAGCAAGTCTTTGTTGTCAGCAACTGCCTTAATTTTTTAATAATACAATTAAGCATCACAATGTAGTTATCAATATAAAAGCATATACTGAGGTATACATTGCCACAATACCTATAAATTTTATTCACTTCCTTTCTTTGATTGTTCGGGATGAACTCCTTTGTTGCCAAACAGTTAGATTTCTAAATGCAAGATAGAGCATAAAAAGAAAGGTGTGCACCCAAAGAGGTTTGAACTAGCGACCTAGGCGATGTTTACAGGGTGTGTCAAAAAAAGCGGACACTTTCGAAAATTTTTGTCAAGGGCTCCCGCACACCGTCTGAACTACAGATTTTTTCGGTGTAACCAAGGATGTTTAAATAACGGTTGTGAGACCGGTTCCGAGTCCTCTCATTCTGCCGTAACCCTAGGTCTAGCTCTCTAAGCATGAGATTAACGTGGCTCGCTGCGCAGGGCTAACTCACTACGTGGTTGATTCCCATATGCGTATGCTCGCACTTGAAGCTGACCTTTTGACCTAGGGCTTCAACTGTCCATCCTGGTTACACCAAATTTAATAGGAATTCAACAGAACTTTCTAACAAGCTTTTTAGCAAGCAACAATCTGTAGAAAAATTCATAAAACAGTTAAAAATTAAATAAAAACAAACATTATTTTAAAATGTCCGCGTTTTTTTGACACACCCTGTATATGCAATTGCGATTCTCAGTGACACCCAGAGTTACGTTCAAAAGTTTTCAGCCTCCGACCTCCGCCTCCTGTCTCCTTGGAAGTTCTCGGCCTCCCTCCCAGCCTCTCTCCGGCAAAAAATGATGCCTCCGGCATCCGCCTCCATCCTCTTTTTAGCCCCTTTTAGCATCCAAAAAAGGCTAAAAGGACGCTAAAATAACCTCCTTTAGCCTCCTTTAGCCTCCATTAGCCTAGTTCAGCCCACTATAGTCTTCTTTTGTATAATATCTTTATTCGAGCGAACCATCAACAACCGACAAAGAAAAGAGTGACCAATATCAACGGAGATTAATGAATGCTTGATTGAATGAAAGCAGCACCTTCCTCTTCACCAACTTTCGCCCAGAATTGCACTTGTGTAGACTTGTTGACAGCGTTAGGCGAGGAAAGAGGATTTATCTGAAGTTTAAAAACAATTTTTTTTGCGAAAGCGCGTCATTTTGAGTAATAAAGGAGGCTAAAGGGAGGCTGGAAAGAGACTACGGTGGCTTCCGCCTCCGCCTCCTTTTGGATTTTCAGCCTCCCTCCTAGCCTAACTCCCTTAAAATTTAAAAAATCAGCCTCCCTCCCAGCCTCTCTCCGAGGAGGCGGAGGCTGCAGGCTCAGCCTCCACTCTAGGAGGATCCTCCTGGAGGCTAACATAACTCTGGTCACAGCGATGCATTAGATAAAGCTTTTTATAAGAAACTGAAAAATGAAAAACAAACTTAAAGGACCATGCTCGCGGTGGTCTGGTGATTCCCCGCCAATTCAAAAAATTTTCCTAGTCGTTGGATTTCTGTACGGATTTTTTAACTTGGTTTCTAACAAAACTACACCTAAAAGTAAATTCTAGACCTTGTTTTGTTAAAAACTAAGTTAAAAATCCGTACAAAAATCCAACGACTAGGAAAATTTTTTGAATTGGCGGGGACCCACCAGACCACCACGAGCATGGTCCTTTGACCCACAGACCTTTTTACCATTATGTGATGAATTTTTAAATGTTTTATTATTATGGTTTGAATAAAAGAATGTCGTTGACTGTGAATAGTCGATATAAGGCCATCTTGTTAGTTTGCAAAATGCTAACTTATTGCCCGCAACTTCCGCTACAAGGCTACTCTCGATATAAGGTCACCTTGAGCCGGTCCCCAAAGTTGGCCATATATCGAGAGTCGACTGTAATTCTAAAAAGCAGCCAAATTCTAGTAAAGAATTTTTTTTTTGCTTTAATTTTTTCTGTTGATTTTTTATGATTATATAGGCTCAGGCAAGGGTTGGAGACAGGGGTGGACACGGCCCGGCCCGGGCCTGGCCGGGCCGTACCCCCAACGGGCTGGGCCGGGCCGGGCTGAAAAATGTCCGGGCCGGGCTTGGGCCCGAAGCCCGATAATAATTGACAGTTGACTGTATTACGAGAAATGACTGTATCACGAGAGTTGAAAGTCTTTTTGACTGAGAATTGACTGTATTGGGAGGGTTGACTGTATTGTTGACTGAAAGTTGACCCTTCAAACCTTCATGGTGGACTCTTCGATTAGTCCTTTTGTGGGGATTGCTCTTTTGATAGCTATCGCTTTTGATCGCTTTTGATTAATGTTTGTTTTGTGGTTATCAATAAAGAGTGATTGATCCCATATATTGTAATTGTCTCAATTTTGTAAAAGTTTCGGAGGCTATTACTGAAAGTTTAATCAAAAATTTTAAGCCGGGCTTCGGGCTTAAGCCCGGCCCGGGCCGTAGCTCAAACTGAGCGGGCCGGGCCGGGCCATATTTCCACGGGCCGGGCTGGGCCGGGCCGTGAATTTTTGGGCCCGTGTCCACCCCTGGTTGGAGAGCGTATGTTGAGAAAGACTAAGATATGTATGAGTCCGTCCTAACATACACTGGCCAAATCTTGCCTAATAATCGTAAAAAAAATCAATAGAGGAGATTAAGGCAAAAAAACACCGGATTCCTTACTAGAGCTTGTCCTCCAAGTAAAGAGGGTTGGCTTATTAAAAAAGCTATGGAAATTAAATTTTCAACTCAAAAAAGGCTGATCTGCAGCCGTAAATATTAATTGCTAGATTTAATTTAAAGAGCATGTTAAGAATATGTTGCAAAGTTGTGTAAAATCTTCATTGCAAGTCTTTTTAGTAGAGAATTTGAAAAAAACATAGAGTCACATCGTTTTGACATAAAGAGTCACATTATTTCTGTAAATCAAACAGTTATCATCACAGTGCAAAAGAATTATTGGTCACCAATGTCTGGTTTGCCTCCGTTGGGATTGTTCTGGCCGTCAGGGATAAATGGTAGCGGTGGTCCTGCAGTGGTTGTTTCAAAATCTTCACCTATATTTCCATCTGCATCAGGAACGACGGGACCGTCAGTCTGATCTTGTGCGCTAGCTGAACCGTATTCATCCACTGCATTGCTATTTTTATCTTTCTGCCCATTGAGGGATGGTCCACCGTGCCCATCTGATGCAGGGCCATTGACAAATGTTCCTTTGTCTTTTTGTCCAAGTAGTTGGAAACCGTCAGGAAGTGCAACACTCACACCAACAGCCAATAAAGCACAGAAGAAAAGTAAAATCGGCAGAAATTTGGACATATTGCTCAAAGTAAATGTCAAATGAAAATATAAAACAAAATTTTGGTTTAATTTGGTTACCCAAACCTGGCTATTTATATTGAAGTTTTAAAGTTTTTTGTTCAGCTGAAGTAAAGCCTAATTTGCAAAATATTTTGGACAAACTTTCGTTATAGACTTTTCTAGAAGCTTAGAGAATCAATGACCACCTTATGATGACTTGGTGTATTTGTTGTTGAGTCGAAATAAAAAAGTGCACAGTTTTATGAAAATCTGTTGAAAATTTTGAATGCACCTGCTAATGTTTGCTTTTAAAGTAGAAATATTTTCAGACTTAATAATTTTTTTAAATTCAGTGCGTAAACAATTTTTTTAGCGCGACTTATTCTGACTAAATTTTGCAGTCTATAGTATAGTAAATTAAGCACGATTTTTCTGCAATTTTATTTCTCGGCCTTTATATTTTTTAGTATGCCACATTATTGCATGCATATCCTATTTACAATACGCTGAACACAATGGCGCAGTTAGTTAGGCCTTTTTCGTGATCCATTTTGGAGATACAGACCTCGGAAGTTACCTGCTTCGGAACATCCGAATTTGGGAAGTGGCCACAAACTTTTGTTGAGTGGATTACTTATATTTTTAATTAAGTCACATGATTTTTTAAACTATTTGAAAGCTTTTTAACAGGGCTATGTGTAATAGTGTTAAGTTTTGTGAAAAAAAAATTGTGAAATTAAGGTTTTTTAACCACTTCTTTGTCAACCTTTGTTTTTTGATAATTTAAAATTTCTTCGTAAAAAGGCTTGTAGCTCAAATTTTATTTCTTCTGACCGTGCTTAATTTTTTGCTGTAAGAAAGCTCGTCATCTGTTCTTCAAGATACACTCAATGGTTTGGTATAAGGAGTGGGAAACAACTGAGAAAACAGTCATTTTACATTAAAAATCATCAAAACTAGAAATCATTTTTAAGGTAAACCATTTACGCTGCTGGGAAAACCTAAATTCTGACACCGGAATAATGTTCAGCATGGTCGGTTTTCTTATAAAACTGTCATCTGATTTTAAAACTCACTGTCACATTTCAAATTCCGCTCGAGACAAAAAACATTTAAGAGGTGAATTTTTGGCTACCAGAAAATTTCCAGTATTTATGGAATTTGAAGGCCGACAAATTCCAGTATTTATGGAAAATGTCGGCCGACAAATTCCAAACGACATTTTCCAAAGTATTCGATGATGTCGCGCGACATTTTCCATAAATACTGGAAATTGTCTGGTAGCCGAATTTTTCTATGCATCAAAACGTTTGTTGTCTTGAGCGGAATTTGATATTTGAAGTGAGTTATAAATAGGGCTGTGAAATAGAAAGTTTTCCGGAAAACTAAAAAGTTTCCGGACAGAAAATAACGCGGAAATATATGCTTATCCTGAATTAGTTTTCATCCCGCCGATAACTGTAGAGGTTTTCGTATTTTATACGGTAAATTTTACAGTTATAGACGTAAAGTACATCCGACTAGGAAAAACTTGCGAAAAACAAAATTTGCCAAGCGTAGGTTTTGCCAAAACGAAATTTGCGAAATCGAAATTTCCCAACACGAAACTTGACAAAACGAATTTTGTCAAAACTTATTTTTGGCAAAAAATAAATTTTTCCAAAGAGAAATTTAGACCCTACTGGAGTATACATCCCCTCTTCACCCAAATGGAATTTTTTTTAAAGTGTTTCCAAACACCCTATATCAAACAAAAATCACCTCAGGAGTTCAAAAAAGACATTATTTTTGTGTTCTGGTCAATAAAAAATTGAGTTTTGGGCATTTTTAAATTTCGACCATTTGGCTGTTTTACCATGTTTTGGTCACTGGAACTGGGCAAAAAGAGCCTCTAAATGCATTTTTGATCAAGAGTCTTGCTTGGGGTTGAGATGCACACACCCACATACCTTAGACACAAATCAGTTTATCAAATCAATTTACCAAGTTACAATAAACAGAAATCGACCATACCGGAGTATAAATCCGAAATTTGCAAAAAAATGCCTATAACGAAATTTGCGTAACGTTAAATTGCTACCATATTGTTCGGAAATCTTATTCCTTGCATTAGATATAATTAATTTTGTATCAGAATTAATTCTTTTTCCATCACATACTGTATTATAATAAGGCCCCACCATCTAATAACGCCCCATGTCAGATTTAAAATGGTCTGAAACTGCTGTTTTTATTAACTTTTTGATCTCTGTAAAAAGTGCCCGTGAGGGATTTCAAAAATCCAACAGGCACTTTTTGGCATAGGGGCGTTTGAGTTATGGCGTGCCAATGGCACAAAGTAACTCAAACGACTTATCATGGACGTTTGAGTTACTTTGTGCCATTTGGCACAAAGTAACGGAAACGTCTTAAAATAAATTTGAATTTCGTTCATTTATTCATGCAATATCTGTTTGTTTCACATTTCCTTTTCTCTTTCATTGCTCTTTGCAAATGTCTCTGCGTGTTAAAAGTGTTAATTGATTATTATCTCGTATCGCCTCATTCTCATTTTGGTGAATGTTTGACTTCGCTGTGTAACAAAGTATAACATTGCGGGTCCGCGACAATTCACCTCCAGGACAATTCACCTCCGGGACAATTCACCTCTTGGACAATTCACCTCCCGGGACAATTCACCTCCAGGGACTATTCACCTCCGGGACAATTCACCTCCAGGACAATTCACCTCCTGGGACAATTCACCTCCAAAAATAAAAAATATTTCAAAAGTTCATCACAACAAGTTTATTCGAATGAGTGTTTAAAATAACAACAACAGCAAACAAAGATGTACATCAAAAAACACCTAAACATCCATATCATAATTAGTGGCAATTCCTTTAAGATATTCCTCAGAGTTTCTTGTGGCGAATTTCTCAACAATTCTCAGGATCTGGGCATCGGCTCTCATATACTTGGTGCGCTTGCCTTTCGGTCGCTTTCCGGCTTGCCAATCGATGAACTTGTTGTCCCTGCCTTGCTGAACACTTCTGAGACAGTCGATGAAGTTCCAAATTCCTGAGATAATAAAATATAATGATCAGATAGATAAGGAAATAAAAAACCTGGATGGCAGACGTCAAGCTCACATTGGATTCTGTGATTCGCAGCTTCAGCATAGTTGTTTGTGCGGTGCATCCCACTAAGAGTCCTTTCATACACGTTCCAGAGCGAGTGCGCAAATCTCGGTTCAACGATGACATCTCGAATTCCCTTCTTGTGACTGATCCTGTAAAATCAATTAAATTCACATCAAATTTGTGAAACATACCAATGTAGTTTTTCTGAAAATAAAGCATCACCGGCTCAAGCTCCACCAGTTGGACTGCCCACAGCTCGTCAAAGACCCTGATCAACTCCTTCGGAGGAACGAAAGCCATTGAAGTTATCATACCTGAAACAAAGCAGTGCGCGTTGGGAAAAGGTGAAACACAAGACAGCTCACGGCATTGCACTGCAAAATCGGTGTCAGAGTCGTATCGTCCTTTCAGATGATGTTTGGCTAGCTTTTTTTTCATATTCTGGACCAAGTGGAAAAAACAGCCAAAGACTTGCACGGGAGGCAGTTGAGGACCAAAGAAGACTTGATTTCCAGGATTTGGATTGACAGGCGGTGATGGGAACTTGTTCTCAAGAGCATTGACGACTGCTTGCTCATAATCCACGGAGACACTTGAAGGTTGAAAGTCCGGCCACAGATCCCGGACCATTTGCAGCAGCTTTTCATAGACGGCTTGACTTTTATTTGGTAGGAGAGCGTAGAGCACGGAAAGACGAATCCATCTCTTTCAGCCAGAATGATGTATACCTAAGAAAGAGTGTATGGTGTGAGCTCGAAAATTCAATAAACCTACTTGAAAGAAGGGCATTGGCGTGATTTTAAACGTTCCATCCATGAAGACAACCTTCATCCGGCTTGACCAGTTCTTGTTTCGTTGTCGCCCGAAAAGTAGAATTCTAAATAAATAATTATTTAGAGTAAGTTTCAAACGAAGTCTCACCGCTCAGCATCTTGTGAATCTCCAAGTAGGAAGAGTTCTTGTTCCTCAGCTCCGAATCTGTAGTTTCTGTACGGTTCTGGAATAGCAAAGTTGATCCCGTTCGGCGCTGCTGGCATTTGATTGACTCTTCTGCGGATGCGCTGCACATTCTTCCGCGATGCACTTGAACTTGTTTGGGATTGGACGGCTTGTGGAACCCCAATGATGGCACGATTGAAAATTTGTATTGGATGCTTAAAAATTGATTTACAAAAATTGATTGGGTTGAAGGAATACAAACATGCATGGTTTCTGTCGCGGCCGTCTTGATTTCTTGTTTGAGCTGACGAAGAGGAATGGCAAGTGCTGACTTCTCGTGATTGTGCGCGCCCATTGTCTTGATCACTGCCCCAGATAGAACCTTTGTGTGAACTCGGAAACGGCAGCCAGTCTCTTGAACTTTGATGCACGCCCAGAAAGTTTTGTCGCCAGCCACACTGAGTTTTGCTTTCCAGAATAGAAATCCGTCGTAGGCGAGCACATCTTTTCCTTTTTCTGACTGAATCGCCACCTGCAAGCAAAATGTTGAACTAAAATTGCGAAACCAAAGGGAATAACAAACTTGTTCGCTGACTGCTGGGTTAGCGATTTGCTGATTGGCTTGCTCCATGAAACTAAAATGAAAAAATGATAACATGATCAGCAAAAATTTAACACGACCGGCAAAAAAAAGCGAATGATAAACAAAAATGAAATGAAGGTGGAGAAACACTGCAACAAAAAAGCGCAAATTTGGAAATGTATTTTATTTTCGGAGGTGAATTGTCCTGGAGGTGAATTGTCCTGGAGGTGAATTGTCCCAGAGGTGAATAGTCCCGGGAGGTGAATTGTCCCAGAGGTGAATTGTCCCGGAGGTGAATTGTCCCGGAGGTGAATTGTCCTGGAGGTGAATTGTCCGTGTACCTAACATTGCACTATTTTCTTGTTATGTTTAGATGGAAGATTTTTGTTGGACTAACGCCGATGTGATGGAGAAGCTTCAGCAACTCAAGAACAAGCAGGTCAGTGTGGGTGATGTCGTCCACTACTTCAAGCAGCAGTACAACAACAAGTGCCCGATCAGAACCATCTACAATCACATGCCAAAGGAAGTGAGTGTCGATTCCAACCTCACTAAAGAAGATGTCTTGTAACTTTTAAATTTTGTTCCTTCTGTTCCGTGCTTCTAGAAGGAACTTTTTTTAGACCACTAAAGACGAAGTTTAAAAATCAAATGCTAGCTGTCCGAGAAAGGGTCAATTATCGAATCTACAGGAAACAAAAAGAAGGGCGATACGTATGCATTGATTCCGAAAAGTAAGCTCTTTGATTTACTGTAATATAAATAGTGCCTTGAATAGTGCAACAGTAAATTCGTTCCGGGTTAATCCGTCACCTAGTGAGTGCTATGGTCAAATGCGTTTGGTACTGACGCCCTTTTTGTATTCATTGCCATTCGAACCGTGTGGATATTATTAACCGGGACGAATTCACAATTATTTAATCATTTAGGGCTCTTTCTCCTCCGGTTCCGTTGCCAGCTCTATTGGAAACAGTTGGTCGCTACACACTCAAGCAGGCGTCTCACGCTGATGAATGCCGCCTTTATCCAATCAATAAGCTCATTGCAAGGGACATCGACCGCGTTATGCGAGAGGAAGCAGAAAAAAATCCACTAATGAGGCCACAAGAAGCACATGAAAGAGGACAGCATCACGCTCTAACGTTGGCCAGGGATGCAGGTCAAACGGGCAAGGAGCATGATTCAATAGCTATTCTCTTTCCGTCATGGCACGACGTCCGCAATCAATATTACCGCCGAAGAAAGATGGTTGCCACAAATGTGAAAAATCCTTTCATGCCACCGCAAATTTACCATCAGACATACCGAGCTGCCGTAATGGAAAACAGGGAAAGGTTAATGGTGGTTTATTCATGTTCTTACTGATATATTTTGTGTGCTTATAGGGGGTTGTCGTTGGCTGATGAAGTATGTGGAGTGGTGATGTTTGCATCGGATGATGACTACAAAGCAGCTGCGCAGTGCTCACTTTTAATGGCGGATGGAACTTTCGACCTATGCCGATCGGGTTCGCACAAATTTACGTTATTCATGGATTGGTTTGTTTTAACTTCTTTATCTTTCTAAGTCAACTGGTTCTCTCATTCCAGTACAATGGCGAGTGGATTGCGATCGCAACCTGCCTTATGCAGAACCGTTCGGAGAGCAGCTATACCAGCATCTTTGAGCATCTCCAAGCAAAATGGGTAGAATTGTGTGTCAAGCCAACCTTCGCGACGTTTCATTGCGATTACGAGAAGGCAGAGATGGGTGCGGCGATAAAAGCATTTGGACTTGAGGTAAAATACATTTTTATTTTTTTGTGTCTTATGATACGCACTTCAGAATATCCGTGGATGTCTGTTTCACTTCACCAAGGCGATTCTCCGCAACATCAACTCCCTCGGATTTCAACAGCAGTACCAGAAGGACGCAGATTTCAACATGTTCGTTCGAATGACAATGGCTCTTCCGCTTCTTCCTAAAGATCTGGCGGCTTCGGCTTGAAGGGATCACATCAAGGGCAAGTTAGAGCAGGCCACTGCATCATCTTTCTGCGACTATTTCGAAAGCCAGTGGTTAAAAAAGAAGGCAAGCCTATGGAACTTTTATCGTCTTCGTCACCGAACAACCAACGTTTGCGAATCATACAACTCCTTTTTGAAAAGGTTAACTACTCTTTTTACAACCCTCTCTTAACCTTCCTTATTTAAGACGAAACGGAGCACTTCGACGACCGGGATGCACGCTGCTTTACCAATTCCTGCAAAAGCTTCAGTACCAGCAGTCCGTCCGCATTATCCAGCTAGAGAGAGGGCAGAAGCCGAGGCGACCCAATAAAATGTACGTCCTGATGAACGACAGATTGGAAAAATTGTGGACTGAGTTTGAGGTTTGCTATTCTTTCGCTCTACTTTTTTGTTCTCTTTTACAAATATTCTTAAAGGAGAGCACTGCTACCGCCATGCACGATGTGAGTATTATGCCTGACATACTCGATTTCCTCGCCGCTTTCAGCCATTTGCTTGCCAGAGCCGAAAAGAAGGAGGAGCGTAAAGCAATGAAGAAAAGAGCTAGAAGAATGATGAAAGTGGTTCAGAAGGTGTCAAAGCGCGCGTCAAAAACAGAGCAAAGCAAAAGTTTAGTGGCAAGTCAAGAGCTTTGTGAGCGTGAGATGCAAGGTATGATTGAATACTTTCTAAGTGCCTTTGTAGAAGACTTCGGAATTTTTTTATAGAGGCACAAAAAGCAGCGGCGTTGGAGACTCTCAGCGAAGAGGTCAATGAGATGACTCAAGGTATGCCTTGGAATTATCTTCATCTTCCTAGTACTTTATAGACGTTATAGACGAAGCAGACACAGCGGCAGCGGAGGCACTTTGCAGAGAAATGAACAAATCTGTCGAAGAGATTGAAAAATCAGTCAAAAGATCTTGTGTTGTCAGGGAGCAAAAGACGCCAACCAAGTTCGTGAAGATTCTAGGCGACGGAAATTGCTTTTATCGGTAAATTTTATTCTTGCCTGAATTACTCTGAAATTATTTATAGAAGTATCGCATACCACGTCGACGGAACTGAAGATAACCACCTTCGAGTGCGCAAGGACTTGATGGATTACCTCCAAGCATGCCGAGAAGACAAATTTGCGTCAGCCTTTGGAAGTCCGGGAGAAGTTCTTCAGTACGTCGCTAAGCATCGAATGCCGAAAGAGTGGGGAACAACGTTGGAGCTAATCTTGGCAGCACGTCTATATGGGATCAACATCGTCCTTTACTTGCCGTAAATGAAGTCTCCATTTGCGTACTACTCAGCAGACTTCAAAGTGGTCGGTGCCTTTATTTGGATTCCTTCGTTTGTAGTGAACTGAACTTTTCTCATTCAGGTCGACACTCCTTTCAGGCAGGATACGCAAACAGTGATGATCAGGCACACTCAGTCACCATCCCCACATTTTGATGTTGCACTTGAATGAAAAATGTTGAAAATAGTTAGTTTCTGTTGTTTAACCGTTTGTTTGCCAGTTGTTATTGTTTGTAACGGTGAATAAAGTTTGGGGGTATCTACGGTGAGTAAAGTGTAGGTAGTTTGAATAACTAGATTGATTCAGTTCTACATAGCAAGGGCGAGGGAATTGAGTGTTCTGGGCAGAATGCTCACATCGTGCATAGTAGTAGCAGAGAAAGAGACGATCGGTGCATCGCCAAAAGAAGAACTAATAAATTAATTATCTTTAAAAAAGACTGTCGATAAACCAAACAATTAAAAACCAGAACAGTTCTTAGCTTGGATATAGATTTATGATCTGAGTCAAAACGATTAATTGTAATTTCTAAAGCCTATAAGGTGGTTAATCAAAAGTGCTCCGAAATGTCTGTGTCCCCGAAATAAATTAACATGCTTTCTTTTTTTGTGCACAGTGAGCCACCCGTATGTTTATTTCTCATTCTTATTCAAGAACTCGTACTCTTAATCATGACGACCAGCCGAAATTCGAAAACACTAAACGGAAATTGGTTTGATTGGTGGAGGAATAGAAATATCATCAGTTTAAAAGAAGAGGTCTAGAGAAGGCATACACTTGCAAAGAGCAATGAAAGAGAAAAGGAAATGTGAAACAAACAGATATTGCATGAATAAATGAACGAAATTCAAATTTATTTTAAGACGTTTCCCCGTTACTTTGTGCCAAATGGCACAAAGTAACTCAAACGTCCATAATAAGTCGTTTGAGTTACTTTGTGCCATTTGGCACGCCATAACTCAAACGACTACGCACCGCACTTTTTTACATGGCTCAAAAGCTAAATGAAAACTGAAGTTTCAGACTACTTAAAGTTTAAAATGGAGGTTATAAGGCCCCATTAGGGCCTTATAAGAGATGATACGGTATGCACTTTTCTGCATAAAATAGGATTTTTATTTATTTTTACCTTCGGTACCCCGGAACACCCTAAACAGCTCTAAGCGATACCAACTACCCTAAATGACTTAAATCCACCCTAAACACCCCCAAAAAGCAAGAAACTACGCAAAACGACATTGAACAATCCAAATTGCCGGAAACCACATAGACCACCCAGAACACCCTAAATGGCCTTAAACCACACAAAACTAGCCGTAAGCACAATCTTAACTCCAAAAACCTAAAGCAGCAATTCAATGTAATTTTGCACCCGTGGGGATTCGAACCAAAAACATTTTTTACGATAAAAATTTGTGGCTTGGAAGCCAACTTTTATAAAAATCAAACAAAAATTTGAAAAGAAAAACTTTATTTTTTTACTACAAAAAATTTAAAATAATTTAAAATAAATAAAACTTAAAAAGATGAAAGGGTGGAAGACTGATTTTATTCACCCCAGCTCGGCAATGGCCGAGCTGGGGGAGGAGTGCTGGAAAAAGACTACTAAAATTAAGAGAGACAATCCATAAGAAAAAGATAAAAAGACCTTTAAGCCAGTAGGCGTCCATCAATTGGAATGTTAACTTTGCCTGGAAAAAAAACAGTTTTGTTTTGAGAGAAAGACAGGAAGATTGGACAAGTACAAGGTGAAAAAGTATTCGCACTACAGGGTGCTCTAACACTAACAAGAACTACAATCGAAAATATTTATGTTTGGATTTTCGACAATCCGGACGGGGGCGGCGGGAAGTTGAAGTCAATGTCAAGGGGGCACGTCTTCTCAAGGATTTCCTATCCTTCATCGTGCTCCAGGATCTTCTTTAATCGATCGTGTTCACTGCCGGGGTTGTTGTTCTCACTCATTTTCTGGCGGGAGTAGTATATGGAGGTGGGCTATGGCTGTGCATCTCATACAACTCCTGTGTTTGTTCTTCTGGGGCTGTAGCATTCGCAGTTGCTAGGAAGATGGGTCTTCTGATAAAGTTTGCCGAACCCAGTCTTCTCAGAGAATGTTCTATCAGTATAGGGCATACACAGTCAGCCAGAAACAGCCAAGTAACCCACAGGGCACATGCTCTCATCCACCATTTCACAGCCAAATCCCAGCATATGTTCCAAATTGGATCCCACTTATTGTTCACATGTTAATTTGATATTCAAACTACTAAACTAAAAATCTTATTGATAATTGCACACTCAAAAGGGTATGCTCGTCGCCTATGTGAATATTTTGAAAAACGTGTACCAACGGAGTTCAAACAAGACAATCTAACAATGACAAACATAACAATCACGGAAAATTGTACTTTGAGTTGGATTCAAAATCACCACCGTCTTTCACGGTCCATCACCTTAGTCATTTAGCCATCGATGCTGTGAAACAATGGAAGCATTTTTGATAAGTTATTCATGGGAGTATACTCAAAAAATACGTACTTGTAAATAATTATTTTTTGAATCCACCCAGTACCAGTGATTGGAAAAGCCAAAACCAAAGCCAAAAGTGCCGGCCAAAGCCAAAAAAAAGGCAAAGAGACTGCTAAATCAGGTCTTTTCGAACTAAGCTGATAAGCATGATGAGAAGATGACTAGAGAATACTAGTCTGCTCGAAACAAATCTAAATAATATAACATGCTGCTCAACTTTACGACAGTTTGGTGCTAATGACCACCATAAAAACTAAAGATAAATTTCAATTTATTAAAAGTCCAAAAATTTTAAACATTACTCAAGGACATAGTTGCACCCCCGCCTGGCGGCTCCGCCGGCGGCCCGCAACCGCCGGCGGAGCCGCCAGGCGGAAGCGGAAAATTCAGAAACTGCCGGCGCTGCCGCCAGGCGGCGGCGGCGAAAATTTTTGAACGCAGGCGGAGGCGGCGGCGGCGAGGCGGTTTTGAGAAGGCGGCGGAGGCGGCGGCGGAGCGAAAAATGGCGGCGGAGGCGGAGCCGCCGGCGGAGTGATTTTTGCTTTAATTTTGTTGTTTTTCTATTCATTTATTTCGAAAAAAGACTAATTACTAAAATTTTATTGATTAAATGAATAAAAAAAACAGATTCACAGTCTTAAGATATCTTTTAACAAGCTTTCAACAAGCCAAAAGACACCAACAAAACCAATTCTTTTTAATAGTAAAACTTTACTTGCTTCTAATGCTCATTTGATCAAAGTTTGACTTGTTTATATAAAATAAAAGTGCAGAAAATTAATATTTGAAATTTCGCTTTATTTTAAAAAATGGTTCAAAAACAATCTCGGCAGAGGCGGCGGCGGAGCGATTTAGCCGGCGGATACGTGTCCGCCGGCGGAGGCGGGAAAAATTTCAAAGCTCCGGCGGAGGCGGGATTTGAAAATTTTGCTGCCGTGCAACTATGCTCAAGGACTGCAGGCTAACACCATCATTTTAAAACATTAAATAGCAAACTTAAAGGATCTTTAGCGTCTACAGCCACGAGTTTCATGTGTTTGAATTGGCTGGGGACAGCTTTTAACTCCAAAAATGCCCAAAATTAATTTTTTGAACTGTAAAGAGATTAAAAATAGTCTTTTCGGAGTGAAAAAGCTGTCCCCCGCCAATTAAAACATACAAAACTCATGGCCGTAGACTGTAATGGTCTTTTTAATAAAAGGCAAACATAAATATTTAATTTTTCTTCTTCAATTAATTCAATTTTTAAGTGAATAGCCACGTGTTGAAAAGCTCTGCTCCTGCATCAGTATAAAATATTTCTTAAAAATCTTAGCACGGTCGTTTCATCATAGAAAATTGTGATCACGGAGCCTAAACATTATGCTTTAAAGGTACTTTTTTTTTAACTTTGGATCTCTTTTGAAATTTATTTGATTGAAACAGGGTCTTAGGCAGACATGTGCACCGGATGGCCTGGACACAGACTGTTTAGATTGATGGCAGTTATCGAGGCTTACTTTCTTACCTTATCTTCGGTAAAAATTTTTACATTGCAGAATTATTCAAAACGCATGGATTTGAGCCCAGCATTTCTTCTTTAAAATGATATAAAATTTTTGACTCTACTTGGATATACACCCCTCCCCCCCAATTAACTTTTTTTAAGTGTTTCCAAACACCCTAGATAGACCTCAAATCACCTCAGAAGCTCAAAAAACCATTATTTTTGAGTTCTGATCTATAAAAAATTGAGTTTTGGGAATTTTTAATTTTCGACCACATGATTGTTTTATCCTGTTTTTCACATGGGACTTGGCGAAAAGAACCTCTGAATGCATTTCTTGATCAAAAGTGCAGCTCGGAATTATGTTTAAGGTACGTGAATTATATAAGTTCGCCTTTAGGAACTGGTTCACAATGTGGACCCCAAAATTATTTTTCACAATATGGACCCTAAAATCAATGTTTTACATCCAGTGATACACTAAACGTCTTTAATAGCAATTTATTTATTCTTCAAACACATCTTAATTCCATTCTGTGTCCAAGGTTGCTTTCACACTTATTTCACCATTGGAGCTTACGAACACTTCTGAGACATGTTGCCACAGTAAGAAGCAGAAGAGAAGAGCACAGAAAGACCCCTATACAAGAGCAGAAGACTGGAAAAAAAAATTTAAAATAAACACAAGAAATCCAAGCAAAAACAAAAAAGAGGATAAGAAGGAAATAAAAAAACGAAACTAGTGGTTTTTTGCGCTTTGTAGTCACCCCAAAAATTTGGGGTCCACATTGTGAACCAGTTCCCGCCTTTAAACACTTGTGAAGTTATTTTGAGAAGCTGACAAGCATTTTCATTCACTTTAAGAATAATCTGAAATTTTAGTGGTTTTCGTGGCACGGCCACTTTTTCGACTTTCTACCGTACATGTTATATACCAATCGACTCAAAATTTAATGTTGAGCAACATGTTCTTGATGTCAACACTTATTTATGCTAAAAATTTTGAGTTATGGCCTTTTATAGTGAAGTAATTTTTTTCAATCACCAAAAAGAGCCCCTTTCCCAAAATAGATAGAAGTATGCTGTTTTGATTACGCTCATATGCATAGGTGGGCTCAATCTACTCGGCTTGAGCAGCTCTACAAGATGGCTGTGCAAAAATTACTATATTTTTGCAAAAATTTTATGCTTTTAATCAATTTAAAGCAACTATAAGCAAAATTACAAATTTTAAACTACGCTTTTTTTGAAATTTGCTATTTTACCCGTGATGCTAACGATGTGGAAAAACTGCATCTGTTCCGAGTTGTAAGAACCCTTCCACATGCAAATTGACCATGCTAAAGATGAATCCGATGTCATATTTTTAGGTTGTGGAAAAAATTTTTTTTTAATTTTTTTTCATTCCCCTTGAGCTTTCTAATTAAAATTTGTCTGACTTCCCAACTTCCCATTTTAAATTGATTAAAAGTATAAATTTTTGAAAAAATATAGTAATTTTCCACAGCCATCTTGTAGAGCTGCTCAAGCCGAGTAGATTGAGCCCACCTATGCATATGAGCGTGATCAAAACAGCATACTTCTATCTATTTTGGGAAAGGGGCTCTTTTTGGTGATTGAAAAAAATTACTTCACTATAAAAGGACATACCTCAAAATTTTTAGCATAAATAAGTGTTGACATCTGAGAACATATTACTCATCGTTTAATTTGGAGTCGAATAGTATATAAAATGTGCGGTGGAATCTGGGTCTTCACCTCCAATGAAGGCCTTCATTGAAGGATCAACAACCCTGTAAATTACCGTCTTCCTCTATTTGATGAAAAAGACATGTGGTTGATGTGTTTATGAAATTACAAAAATATAGCTATTCCAAAAACACAAAATTATTTGCGCCGCCCTGTATTTTTGAGTTATCAGCAGTGTTTTCGTGAGCTCACTCACTCTCACACTTTATTTTCGATTTTTATTCTCACTCACTCTAATATTTCCACCCTCACTTGCTTATTTTTTCATTCTCAGTGAGGACAGAGTGAGAATTGCATTCTTCTGCCTTAGGCTAAAATTAACACAGTTTTGCAGGAATGACTTTTATGTAAGTGGGCCAAAATTGGGTTTTATCGACTTCTAGCGCTGCTTTAGACAGTAAAAATGATAGAAAACGTGTTTTTAAGATTGGGAAAGACATTTTTGCCAGTTTTCCGAAAATCGAAAAAATCGACAGCCCATGTCAGGAATACTGTTTATCTTTCATTTTTCTCTAGTTTTACTCGTCTAATACGCTTTTTTCAGCAAAAACATTTATTCACGGTTTATTCATGTATTCATGGTTAACCTGAAAACAACAAACGTCATCTCACATAACAACCCACATGCTGGCTTATATAAAAAGTCATGGGAATGGATACAAACAGAGCACATATGCTCGGATCAATCTCTAGGGTGAGCTGTCCCGTGTAGCTCGCCCCTCACGCCTCGCCTCTTTGGGCTAAGGCCGAGGGGCAGCTTGAGCTACACAAGAAAGCGCACCCTAGAGACCAATCACCCGAGCTAACAAACTGTGAAAGTCCACCGGTGGATCCACCGGTGGCGGTGGCAAATTTTGGGTAGCCACCGGTGGCGGTGGGTGGCAAACACAGCGGTGGCGGTGGGTGGCAAACACAGCGGTGGCGCTGTTGGTGGCTAAATATTGAAAATTTTTCAATTCATCAAAAGATTTTTGAAAATTTTTCGATTTTTCGAAGATCTCGGTTAATAATTTTTGTATAATAAGAAATACTATTGAACACAACTGTTTATATCATCAAACGACAAAACAATAAGCTCAAACATTTTATTCAACCCAATTTCGATTTATGAACAATAGTGTTTTTTTTTAAATTTGCTGCGCTTCCCTTATTATTTCAGTAAAAATATCGCGAACCATTTTCTTGAAATCTGCATAGTTTATTGCATCTGGCTTCACAGCAACAACATTTGGATGGCCTTCCTACCAAGCGACGACGTGGTCAGCGACTACAGAGAGACGGAGGAAGCCAGCAGCATTAATAAACAATTGCTTAAAGGATGAGACTCCCACAAGTTTCAGAAACGTCCGAAGATGTTCAAGAAGAAAGTGGCTCATTATTTGGATTTGGAAGTTTTCTATCGGAAAAGGTATCTGTTGATTCGCTCGAGCAGCTTATTTTCCAACTGTGTCTAAAGGTTCGGTTAAAGGAAACTCATTTGATTTCTGGTTCCAAAACGAAGAGGTAACACCTTTTTCATAAAACAGTTACCTATTACTTACTAGTTTATAACTTTAAAGCCATGCCTAAGCTTTCGAAAATGGCTCTAATTATTTTTCCATCACCGGCAACCTCAGCGAGTGTAGAAATGCTCTTTTCTGGTGTGACATTTAATATCGTTGGACACAAAGGAAACACAGGATCCGAACTTTTGAAAAAACGAGTTCTTCTAAACTATAATAAGCGTTTCATTGGACTTTAATTTCAACTTTTGAATATAATAAAAGTAAAAATTTGTTGCTATTTTGAGTTTTTGTGGTGTATTCTGGGAGTGGTGTATTCTGGTGGCAGCCACCGACACCGGTGGCGGTGGCAGTGGGTGCCACACTTGCTGGTGGCGGTGGCGGTGGTTATTTTTGAACTTTTACCACACTGGTAGAAACCATGCACATTAGACTTTTGTATGCGGCAGAGCCAACATGTGGGTTTATGTTCCTAACGATTGATTTTTTAGTCGAAATTTTTTTGTTTGAAAAATGTCTTTCCCAATCTTAAAAACACGTTTCCTACCGTTTTTAGCGTATAAAACAGCGCTAGAAGTCGATAAAACCCCATTTCGGCACACCTACATAAAAGTTATTTTATCCCACAGTTTTGTTTTAATTAGAGCAATGCGTACACTTGAATGAAAAAGTAAAATAGAGAATAATAAAACTTATTCCTAGAACACAATTTTTGCCTTGGCTGCCTTATTTTTCAATTCAATTCGACTAAGTGGTTGTCATTATTAGCCATAGCTATTATAATAGCATGATTAATTATAGTTTCGGCCTAACACAGATATAGTCGACTCTAGATATAACGCGACCGCTCGGGACCAGAAAAAGGTTAAGTTGAATTACGTTATATCGAACTTAAATTTGACTGACTTGCTTTTGCTGGTTTGTTTGCTCATTTCGAGGTCGAGTTATATCGGCGTCCCGTTATATTGAAAGTTGACTGTAGAATTCAACCAATTGACAACCACCCACTATCCTCTAAAAAGAGCCCATGGCCGCTTATTTTTTCGACCTCCCTCCAGCATGGGCGCTTATTAAAACATGGGCGCTTAATGGAGCATGGGCCTTAATTGGAGGAAATACGGTAAGGTGTTTGGAAACACTTTAAAAAAAATTGATTGGGGGGGCGGTGTATATCCAAATAGGGTCAACAATTTTTACCATCGACTCTAATCGTGGGGTGAATGGTATATTTTGCCCGGTGCATTTTGGCTGTGCCATTTTGCCCATGGCATTTTAGCTGTAAAATTTTGCCCTAAAAGGCCTTAAAAAGCCCCTTAAAGAAGGCCAATTGGGGGTAAATGGCATATTTTGCCCGGTTTCGGGTCGAAATTCTACAGCCAAAATGCCCGGGACAAAATGCTTCAGCATCGATGCCGAAACAACTTATTTGGAGGCGTTTTATATCAATGATGCGATCCTGATTTCGTACTCAACCTTGGCAACCGTTAGGGCTAGGTGAAATTTGGTAAAAAAGACATTTCACACATGTGAAATTTGTCAAAAAGACATTCTACAAAACAACATTTCACAAATCGAAATTTGCAGAACCGTAGCTAACATCATAAACGGAATAGATTATTTTTGAGCGAATTTGAAGCGAATTTATAGCAAATTTATTGAAGTCAACTTTTATTGTCAGCTGTGCATTTGTGCCAAGGCTTTGAGTTAGTTTATACTTTGTTTAGATCATGAAATGTACTAAAGAGTATTTTTTCAGATACTCTTTAGATTCTTTCAGACTCCCACACTTTAGATTCCCATACTTTTCTGAAGAAGGGAGAGGGAAGGAAGACAACTCATCAGCCCAACAGCTTCGACCTCAAATGGATCGTCTTCAAGCTAATGTCTCTACCGAAGTCCCGCAGTCTCTCTTTGATCAATCTCTGCCGCGCTCTTCTGTGCCTTAAATGGGTCAGCTCTTGTCGTTGAACGCACAGACATTTGTCTACATTAACAATAAAAACATTTAGTAGTTATCAATAAAAGTGCCAACAGCTTCATTAAATTATGAAAAAAATTGGATTTTGTTCATTCTCATTCACAGTGAGAATGTCACTCAGATCACTTACTCTCACTCACTGTATTTTTTTTAGGGAATAGTTTTACACAATAACTGGGCTTAAGGTGGCAGTTTAAAAGAATTTGACTGTAATTAAAATTGTGTTTTCTTAAACTAAAAAAATCTGATGCTCGTTCAAGATTTATGTTCAAAGCAAATACTTACATTGCCATCCCACATCTTTGCTAACTGAGTAAAATGGGTTTTAGTTTCTAGCTCTGCAGATTCTTGTATTAGTACAACACCGAGGACATTTTTAATTTTCAAATTTGAAGTGTTTGCAGAACACTTCTTTCCAGAGTGACTATTTGAAGGAACTACTAGCTTTTTTACAGACTTCATATAGCACAAAAAAGAAAAATATTTAAGTGTACTGATTTTATCAAAGCTTTGCAATCCTTTAAGGTCTTCATAAAAGGCTCTCAGTTCGTTGAACATAATAAGCGGCAGAATATTTGCCATTCTAAAATCATTTGAACAAATATTTAAAATAATATTACCATAAGATAGCGAAAGAATTCAATTTTTTAATTTTTTTTTCATCCTTAACTTTTTAAAACCGGCTACGAGACCTAAAAGTGCCAAAAGCGAAGGCTGATCTAAATAAAAAAGAGAAGATACTAAGCGAATGGATTACAGCAAAGAGCAAAAAGAAAGCCAGAATTATCGTTCGCTACTAGCGCCGAGTTTTTTGAGTCTAAAATTTTTTACCTGTGTTTCTCGTGCATTTCAACAATTGACCGGACTATAGTATAAGTGATTCGCCCAAAATGGGGTTTTATGAACTTATATCAACGGTTTATGGCTTTAAATGGGTAGAAAACACAAAAAACTAAAGTCTCTTTATATGCATTTTGATCAAGAGTCTTGATCGGAATTATGTCTAAGGTAAGTGAGTGCGCGGATCTCTAACCAACCAAGCCCCTCTAACCAACCAAACCCCAAGCAACCAAGCCCCCTGCGCCCCCGAAGGGGAGATACTAAGCGAATGCCAAGCCCCCTGCGAAGTTTCACTCCTTCGGGGCGCAGGGGGCTTGGTTGCTTGGGGTTGAGACTTTTTGCCCAGCTCCAGTGATCAAAATGTGGTAGGATACCTTTTCATAGATAACCAGGTACCTTTAAAATATTAACCATAGGGTGGGTATCATGCTTTTTACAAAAATTTTGTAAAATTTTTTTTTTCTCGGAAATGGCCTTCCCAATAGTTTTTTTGTGTTTTCTACCCATTTAAAGCCATAAAAAGTTGGTATAAGTTCATAAAACCCCATTTTGGGCGAATCACTCATACTATAGTTTAGCCTAACAATTAAAAAGAAATATTTTTTTAATTAACGTTCTTTGGTTAATTAAAGCATACAAGCACCGGAATTTTAAATATGAGTGAGTTGTAAGACTAAAGACTATTTTTATAAGCAAAGAGACCTTGCTGGACACAAATCTGTTGTCAGAAATTTGAATTTGCAAGACAGACATACATAAAAGGCTTTTTTAATTCCGTTTGACTGGGGGAGGGTTAAGGCATAAGGCAAATTGTACTTTTTTTTTTAAAGTACTTTGTTGGGATCCCAAATCTTTTTGATTTTGAAATTTTACGTCAAAAAATTTTTCTTGCTTCAAAATGGCAAGCATCGAATAAAATGACCTTTTTCCTTCAAAAGCAGTCAAAATGTCCTTTTACCCAAATCTCCTTGTTCTGGAAAAATCTAACAAGATAGGGACCCTTTTTGTGACCTGGGGGAAGATTGATAAAATGTTTTTTTGGGTATTCTATTAGAGCAGGCCCAAGTCCCCCGTGGAAATGCATTAATTTAAACTATTTTAATGTTCCTTTGTAAAATAACACTTACAATGCAATTCCGACATAAAAACCCTCAATAATTATAAATTTATCATAAGTATTTTCAAAAAGCAATCCTAGCGTAAAAACTGCAACTAAAGTCAGACAGCCGAAGAATAAAGCAATAAACACTTTTCTGAGCAACTAGAAAAAAGTTATTTTAAAAAAGTTATTTTATATAAAAAAGGAAATATTAGGTACCTTGGCAATCCTAACATTTTGTGTGTTCTAAACATTTACAAAAAATTGTATCATTAATTTTTAAAACATTAAGCAACTTACTGAAAACCTTTCAGTAAGAGAAAAGCTATGTTTTTTCTCAAAGCTTATACTCTTAAGGTAAAACTTCACACTTCTTTGGTCACAGTAAAGAAAAAGCTAGAATTTTCGAATGTAAAACGTTAAGTTTGGTATTTTTTTAATCAACCCTACTTAAAGGACCCTGTCTCTTCCTTATCATGGGAATTTCAAAGGTTTGAATACGCGCGGGACCACACGCATTTTGTCAATAATATTCTCAAATTGTTTTTTGATTGCTTTTATTGTTTAGAAAATAAATTTGTTCAAAACTTAGAACCATTGACTAGTCGAGCCCAACGTTGCTTGACAATGCCAAATCGGACACGTAATGCGACTTTCACTGCTCCACATTTGTCACTGTCATAATGAGACTTATGAAACTCATATTGGGAATATAGCGTTTAAAATTCAAAATGAAAACAAAAAAATTAATTCGAAAACATTATTGACAAAATCTATGTGGTCCCGCGCGCATTCAAACATTTGAAATTGCCATGATAAGGAAGAGAAAGGGTCCTTTAAAGGGGCATGCAGGAATATTTTGAAATGCAAAGTTTTTGAGTACCCTTTTGTGATAAGTAATGAAAATTAATTTTGCAATGCAATAGCACCGGTGGCTGAGTGATAAACCTGCGGCGGAATGTGAAAATCGGTCGTCGGTTCGATTCCGTATAGAAGCATAGTTCTTTCTCGACTTTTACTGAAATGCAACATTTTAATTCTTGTTTGAATTACACTGGTACCCGCGTTTCAAAATATTCCTATCGGCATGCCTCTTTAGGTTTTAATAACTTTACAACTACACCCTTCTCTCGACTGGATCTTTTTTTGAAACATGAGCTAAAGCAGGGCTCTCATCTCAAAATTTCAAAAACAAGTACATTTTTGAAAAACATAAGATTTTGAACCAAAAAATAAGTAAGTTTCCCGAAATTCGTAAAAATCGGCTCAAACATTTTATTATACAGGGTGGCGCAACGTAAACTGGTGAATGAATTTTCGCCATAACTTTTTTATTTTCAAAGATTTTGACGAGATCTTTTTTTTAAAAAGAAAGCTGAATAGATGAGAAAGCGAATGATACCAAACATGCTTATTTTGGTTGCTGAGATCGTTTTTAAAAATGTGTTTTATTAAAATGTTAATTTTTCCTTCTATTAGGCCATGGTTTGCACAGCTCAAGAGAAAGCCAAGTGCGTCGAGTGGTTCATAGAAGAAGGGAAAAGCGTCGCACCGTTCAGCGTTCGATACCGAAGGGAGCTAGGAATTCATGCTCGACATTTGTTGCCCAACGAACGCTTGAATGTGACATGGCTTTGAAAAAATCGATGACCTCTGCTGTTTTCTGTTCCGTTCTCACTGTCTGAAACAAAGAAAACAAACCGTGCAAGCAGATCACGCAGATCAAGAACCAAACTTGATGTTTGGCCTCTTTTTCCTTTCGACGCTGCCTTGCCCCTTGAACTTTGTGTACCAATCCAGAATTGTGTCTCGCTTTGGCACCTTTGCATGAATTCCTAGCTCCCTTCGGTATCGAACGCTGAACGCTGCGACGCTTTTCCCTTCTTCTATGAACCACTCGACGCACTTGGCTTTCTCTTGAGCTGTGTAAACCATGGCCTAATAGAAGGAAAAATTAACATTTTAATAAAACACATTTTTAAAAACGATCTCAGCAACCAAAATAAGCATGTTTGGTATCATTCGCTTTCTCATCTATTCAGCTTTCTTTTAAAAAAAAGATCTCGTCAAAATCTTTTAAAATAAAAAAGTTATGGCAAAAATTCATTCACCAGTTTACGTTGCGCCACCCTGTACAACAAAAGATAACATTTTCAAGCAAACAAAATGAAGCAAAAAAATTTTAAACATATTTTTCGCCTCCATGAAATTTCTTCCGAAGTTCTTTATCCTTCATGAGCAGGTGGTAGACGCCGGCACAGTCGATATCAAAGTTGACACGCACTTGGAGGAGAGCCTCGACTGTGTCGACCTATAGTGAGTTCCTCGCATCCGTCTACTGCGCTTTGCACAAAAAAAAGACACGCTCCACGAAAGCATTGGCCAGTTGAATTGAGAGAATGGAGACAGTGAGGAGAGTCGTTATACTAAATAACCAAATTAAATTCAGAAAAGCAGATACAAATGAAAAAAAATGAACGAAGAACTGCGCCGCAGGCGAAAATTTTGAACAATTTGAATGTTTTCTTACAATTTTGGAGCCAAATCAAAAAATAATTCCGAAATAAGTACACAAGGCGAGAATAAGTACAAATCTTATAAATAAGTACATTTAAATTTTGTAAGATTCAATGTCTCAAAATAAGTACAAATCTTATAAATAAGTACAGATGAGAGCCCTGAGCTAGAGTCACGTCTTGAATTTTTCTTCTGTCTAACATAACGAACGAAAAACTATTAAAAAAGCCCCCAACGTTCCCACGCTTCACCCCTTCTTATGGGGCTTGGAGGTTTGGCGTTGAGTACTGTATTTTAGCTTTTATCTTAAACTTCTATTTCTGAGATTTTTTTTTAAAAAGCTCACCATTATAGCAAAAAAGTTTGTTGCGGCAACAGTTGCTAAGATGAAGTACAGAGAAAGCCATGCTGAAAATTTAATAAGAGTTTTTTTTAATAAAAATTCAAAAAAAAACCTCTCATAATAATAAGCGTAAAAATTAAAGAATTTAAATTGACCAGTATTATCAAAATAGTAGAAATGTATGAACGCGTCATTTTTTCGTAATCAGACACAAAAATAGCTGCACAAACTCTTTCAATAGCCAATACTGGCAGGGAAAATGCACCCACCATTAAAAAATATGCGCTTAAAGCAAATGTCCAATAAATGAAAAATTCGGTTTTGTCTTTAAAAATTTCTGAAAATTCTTTTTGTGAATAGTTCAAATACTGATTTAACGTGAATCCAGTTCGCACAAGTTTAGAAGTTGAACGAATAAGGTATAAAGAACCTGTGTTAGTAAGAATTCTAAAGGAATTAACATGCAAAAACTGTGTCTTATTAACCACAATGATAATACAAACGATAAGTATTGAGCCAGTAATGCCGAAAATACAATCGAAGACTAGTAAAACGACAAAAGCAGTTGTCATTTAGGCAGTTTCTAAAATCATTAATAGAAAAATAGGCTCTCTATGTGTTTGCTGGACCTCGCAACAAACCACCCCCCCCCTCGCTACACAAATTTGCCTTGGTCCCCCTGTTGATTTTTTTTTCACTTTTTCTAATTTTTTTCATATAAAAATCTTGCCGCTAGTGTCACCCCTCCCAAAAAAACGCAGTGTCGCATATACCAGCCAACACCCCCCTCCCTCTTTCCTAATAATTAAGGCTGAGGGCCTGGCCATTACTATATCAGCTTTTTTATTTTCAAAAATGGTGGTTTTAAGTACCCTAAAAATCATTGGAGTAGGGTATGTGGCACTAGCTTTTTAGGGGGTTGTATATGACATTGGTGTCAATATCTTCTATCAACTATATGAGCACGATACCAGCCATGTGATCAATCATATGTTAAAATTTTAGGATCTTTTTCGGCTTGGTAGCCTAGCGTAAGTTAGAGCTAACTCATACATGTTTTTGTTGCCTTTTGCAGTTTAGAAAACATGCGTGAGTCCGTCCTAACACACGCTGGCCTACTCTGAACCTAATATTAAGCCAAAAATCAAGAGAGGAGACCAAGGCAAATTTTTTAGGGGTCAAGCAAACACACATAGAGCCGAGAAATATTTTCTTTTTCAAAAAGTATTTGAAGTAATTACAAAAAAATTAGAAGGTTATAACTAAAATTACAAAAACACTGTCTAGTCACTTTATTTAATTTTAACGCAGTTTAAAAATAACTGATTTGTAGATTATTAATGTTTGAGAAAAAGCAGCAAAAACATCTACAAATACAACTCAAAAATATATTTATGGAGCGGTGAAATGTGGTGTGGGAAAATCAGCGTGATTGTATTATATATTTTTAATGACGAAGATTTATTTTTTTCTCATGCAAAGGACCTGGAACTGAGAAGACACATCTACGGATACTCTTTTTGAGCCAAGATTAGTTAGATTCAGAGTGGTTATAGACTTCGAACTTTTAATGTCGGTGACACCTATGGTGTGTATAGCATGTGGCTATGGTCTTGAATTATATTCATTTATAGTTCTAATGAAAGCCGGGGTCATAGCACAGAGATAATAACGACATGTCCGTGAATTTCAAAAAAGTTAAGGTGGGGTAGTTTTTTCTTTCTCAATTTTTTTTCTTTCTCACAAATAGTTTTTTTCTTTCTCGGAAGCTTTTTATATGCATGTTAATCGATGTTTTTAAAGTTTATTATTTATTTTCCAAGAAGTACCGTGTGTCCCAAAAGTTCTTAGCAGACTTTCGAGCTCATTAGTAAGAATAAAAATATTACTACAAGAAATTTTCAAAGTGTAGAATAAAAAAAGTGTCGATTAGTAAGCAATTTTAAGTAAATGTAAGCAAAAAAGTCGTTAGGCAGTACTTTCACTCTTACTTGCTTTTAACTTGTTTATAAATTGACACCTTTAATTTAGTAGCCATAATTATTCTTAGAATAGTCCGAAAATGATGTTTGAACAATCAAATCGCAGCTGAAAAGTTATTAATACTGAACACTGTACGAGGAAATCTGTCACATCCTTAGAATGAGCAAAAGCCACATAAGCATCACTAAGTAATTTTCACTAAAAATATTTTCCTGTAAAACTTTTTTAACTTCGTCAAATAAAAATTGCAAAAGCGTAGACAGAGAAGATCTCCGGTAAACCAATTTATTCCCAATCTTCACATACAGCTAGACAAAACAGCAAATACAATGAGATTCTATAATTTTTGCTGTACACTTGATTGCTGTAGTCAGGAAAGCGAGGAGACGGGAATTGGCAGGAGCAGGTGTCCATTTGTTGGCAACTTAATCTAGATTTTACGAGCGTGCTTTGAGAGTCGGGAGAATGATCTTTGACTAAGCCCGTACCAGAGAAGATGAAGCAGAATCGCCGGAAGCCTACTGATCACTGTTAGGACCGCTGCTTCGGTAGTTGGCTCACACTGAGAGAGGACCAAAATTACAGAGGACCAAAATTACAGGCACTGACGAGATCGATGGACTGCTTTAAGCTTTCGGGAGATTGCTTTAGTCATGATTCATGAGATGAGCTTCTACCATTCGTGACGAGCTTTTAACATTTGATAATTGAGCTTTATCAGCTGCTGCCGGTAGACTGCTGAGCCATGGCTGATTTCCGGCACTATTTTTTCCTACTTCTCAAAAAGACGGGACTGAAACTGCTTTCTTAGCTGCTCTAGACAAGTGAGGCGGGCAACTATTCAATCGAGACAAAAGATGACTGATAATCAGAAAGCATTTGCTTGATGAAAGACTTACCGGGATGATTCTTGATTACCGGGATGATTCCACAAGCGCTGATTTCTTGTGTTTGGTCACTTTATTCGTTCAACTTGAGAGATGTTGAGCCATTGAATAATTGATAGCTGACAGATAAACGAGAGACGAAGATAATAATGATCTAATTCAGACACTTTAAATTTCTGGAAAATAAATCGCCTCGAGACAAAAATCTATTTCAATTAAATTGAACTCACGACACCCTTGGGATTCGAGAGTAAAGCATCAGCAAGCACGTACAGGGTGTATCAAAAAAAAACTTGACCACCTAAAAAAATTGGTGTACGTGACACCTTGCCTGGTCGATTTCCGAATTTTCGGGCCCTATCCCACGGAAATCTCCAAATTTACTTAGCACTGTGTACACAATTCCCCACCACCTCATTATAGTTTTTTTTCACCATCAACAGACACAAAAATTACATATAAATGAGATTGCTATCCAAAATGCTTTCCTTCTGCTTCAGTACACGCACTCAAATTTCTTGGATTCGGCACAATTCTTCTCAACCAGGCATGCATTTTTTAACTGTTTTCAGAGGCGAAGCTTCCTGTAAAAATATCAGTTATCAACTAACAAGTAAAGCTGAGCTGTGGAGCCTGAGAGAACTCAAGATAAAGCGATGAAATAATAAAGGCAGGAAAACCAACCGCTTTTTATTGCGAAACAACAAAAACGGACAGACGAAATCAGTTCGAATTTCTTTTTTTTGATGATGTCATTTCCTAAAATTTTCAGAGAATAAACACATCTAATATGGCATGATAGTCGTAAAATTTGTAAATACAATGACACAAAAAAATTATAAAAAAATCTGGAAAATTTAAGAGCGGTCACATTTTTTTGACACACCCTGTACATTTAAAACATGAGACAAAATATTTTGACTGAATAATAAATACCCTGTCCAAATGCCAAATTTAGAAAGGGAATATTCTGGGAATATCGTCGAAAATATCCCCATTCTACAAATCTAGCTAGAAATGATTAGTGAAGAAAATGATTGAAAAAATAAACTTCCTTTTCGAAAATTGTGCACCTGATTAAAAGTCTTGATGAAAACTGTCTAGAGAAAATACCAATTTAGACAATATAGTCAGAAACTATAGGCTCGTATAATATTCTCCTGCGAACTAGTCAATAAAAGCTGGTCTATGAAAAACAGCAGCATAAAATTATAGTCATAGAATATATACTCATGAGTGTGGGAAGACAGTTTTTTTAAATAATAAAAATAAATAAATAAAAGTACTTAATAAAAAAGTCCAAAACGTTGATTTGTCTCATTTTAATTATAGTATGGTGTCATGAAAAAAATTGAAAAATTGCTCACTAATTAAAATCTGAGAATTCTAATCCAACAGTACCTTTGAGTGATTGCAGTGATTTCGAAAGACCAGAGGCGCAGCAAGAAATTTTTGATGGGGCAGAGGTGCCAGACTTTTCCAGGCCATTTTACCTACATTGTTTCACCTACATGAGTAAAAAAAATCTGACGGGGAGCACCAAAAAGTGAAAAACTGCTGCGATAAACCATTTATAGGTTGCGGCAAAAGTTCTGATATAGACATGAAATTGAATTTTGTTTATAAACGGGTGCGCCAAAAGTTCCCGGACAACTTTTAGATTTAATTGTAAAAGCAAAAATGTTGAAATAAAAATATTAATAATATACAGTTTTGTAGCCCTGAATCTCCTCTTTCAAATGGTATATCAAACATTTATTTCACTAAATAAAATGACTAGCATTGGCATCAATACATAACTTGAGTCTTTTTTGGAAAATTGTCAATGGCATTCTGGATCATCTTCTGTGGAATTGCTGCCCATTCTTTGACGAGGAAAGCTTACAAAGGTGCGATTATTTTTACCGTGATTGACTACTTTGTGTGGCTTTACCTAAAGTCTAAAGCCTGCTCAAAGCCACACAAAACAATCGCAGCCTTGAAAGCTTCCGTCGTCAAAGAATGGGCAGCAATTCCACAGAAAATGAGTTAGAATGCCATTGACAATTTTCCAAAAAGACTCAAGTTATGTATTGATTCCAATGGTGGTCATTTTATTGAATAAAATAAATGTTTGATATACCATTTGAAAGAGGAGATTCAGGGCTACAAAACTGTGTATTAATAATATTTTATTTTAACATTTTTGCTTTTACAATTGAATCTAAAAGTTGTCCGCGAACTTTTGGCGCACCCGGTATTGTGATATGACAATTTCAAAACAACAATGACAATATACAAAAATCCAAACAATTTCGCACAGGATACATTATTCGGAATTCAAAATGACAACTATTTGGTTTGACACAGGAACGCACTCTTTTTCGACAACTTTTTTTTTTTTTAAAAAAGTAAAAAATCTTCTTATTTACTAAAGCGCCATTTTCGTTGGTCTGGCTTTCTGTCGGGACGCGGATTTTTTTTTGACTTCAAACCGCCATTTACAGCAGGGTACGTATATGTCCTTTTTAAAAAGATTTGTCCTTTTTTAGACCAGCGTCCTTGTTTTGTCCTTTTTTTTCAAATTAGCACCAAAATAAAAGGAAAAAGTCTATAATTTCAAATTTTCGCCTGCGGCGCAATTATTGCTTAAAATTTTTATTTGTCTACTCTTACAGCAATTTTTTTGTAAAAAAGTCGGTGTTGGTGTTTCAAGATGGTGAAAACTAGAAAACCTCAGCCACAAAATAAGCTATTAAACAGTGATTTTAGAAAAGTGAAAGAGGTCAAACTGGCCCGGACAAGCTCGGAACCCAGTAGTTTTCTATGAAATTTTGACTCCAAACCGCATTTCGAGGCAGTACTCAAGTACTCCCAGTACTCATGTGGTAGTACCCAAGGAGTGGCGCCCAGGTGGGGATAGAAAGGTAGGTACTCAGGAGAGGTAGATAAGGCTATATTAGAAAATAGATCAGACCATGTCTCACCCAGAATTCATTGCTGCAGCCTTTGGCCGAGGCGCCTTTTCTAGTGTTAAATTAAGAAGTCATTAAAACAGCCACATCTTTTTTTACCTAACTAAACAATCTTGTTTAGAGACATTGATAAATAATTTATTTTTTTCGCACTTATTTTGTAGCTACAGAAACGGGCTTTTAAATGACAACTTAAGCACCCACAACTGTTGAACAGAGTGCAGCACACCGCTTGAATTGATGAGAATTTGGTCACCTTGATGGCCGAAAGTTGGTGGATAAAAATACATGCCTGAGAACACTTAGACCTTACACCTTCCAATCGATTTCGTTCTACACCACCCAGTCGATTTTTATTTGATTTATAGCGAAAAGCAATTATAGCAATAGACAATTACATAAAACAGATCATTTCTTACGAACAGAGACAAATCCGTCTTCGATAGCCTTCTCCACATCTTGATACCTCGACTGAGACGGCTCATCACGTTCCTCATGATGAGACGGCTCATCATGGTCATGTGACTGCTCATACTATATACAGGGTGTTTCAAAATTATGTGTTATTTTAACTTGGTTTGAACTCCCGCCTTTTACATTTCCTTTCAAGTTTGATCCAATCTTTTTTTAGAAATGGTCGGACAGGTATATTATCTCTGTTAATTAAATATATTGTTAGTTATGTTAAGCTATTTTTCAGTTATACCTTATTGAATTGTTGGCTGAAACCTAAAAATTTTTTTTGGGGGTTTCACCGATCCGCGGAATCCTTTGACCAATTTTTCGAAAAATGCACGCGTAATTTTGGGACGCCCTGTATAGGCATACTACTAGTTATATATATAAGTAAAAAAGCCTAGACCTTGATGACAATTTTTTAAAAAAAATGCGCATCAGGTGTTCCGGAATTTTTTCGAATATTCTGAATACACCGTTTTGTAGCTAAGGAGTTGAAGTTTCTGGGAAAAATACGAAAACAATTTTTCGAAAAAAAATTTCTGACAAATTTTCAAAAAATTCCGAAAATTTTTGTTTTTTTTCGGTTTTTTGTCCAAAAGTTGGATTTTGGTGGCGGAAGTTTGGCCTGTCCTCATAGGCAACCGTGTTCACCACGATGTGAGACGTCGAATGGTATTTGACTTTTTAAATTTAAGGATCCGGAAACCGGGTATATGGACCTCTGAAGTTGGGTACTCAAAAATTCAAATTTTTTAAATTTCGCGCCAAATGCGTTTTAAATGCCATTTTTGGTGCCAAACATATTTAAATGCAAAAAAAATTTTTTTTTTTTAAATTGAAAAAATTTTTTGAAAAAAAAAATTTTTTTTGAAAAAAAATTTAAAAAATTTTTTGAAAAAAAAATTTTAATTCGAAAAAATTGAATTTTTGCAGCCAAAATTTGAAAATTGTGTTTTTGCTTCTAAATGACTGCTGAGGTAAAGAAGCATATTTTAAGCTATTTCAAGCTGAACGTCGCACTTTTGCTACCCCCTACTTTTGCTACCCCTATGTTGAGCCGAAGGCTCAACATAGGGGTAGCAAAATAGGGGTGGTCGCAATTTCAATAAGTACAATTCAAAGTACTCGCGTTTTTAATAATACTGTTGTTGTGAATCTTCCAATTTTCACTTTTGCTACCCCTATGTTGAGCCGGAGGCTCAACATATTTATATGATACTACTTACATTCTACTTACATTTGTAACATAATACATTTGCTACCCCTATGACATTTTGCAACACCTTACATACGTTATTTATCAAATAGTTTGCTACCCCTATGACATTTTGCAACACCTTACATACGTTATTTATCAAATAGTTTGCTACTTCTCACATTTGCTACCCTATTGTTGAGTTCAGTTGCCACCCCGACTTGCTAGAACCAGTGATTAGCCGAAGGCTAACTAATACCTGTTCCCACTTGACAACACTTTTGTCACCCCCACCCGCTCGTTAACTATATAAGTAAAAAAGGCTGAAACTCAATGTCAGGCCCCATACAAAAATTGAACCCAACTCAGGGACTTCACGCAAATGGTCAAATGACCCCTCATATGAAAGCTGAGATTCCAGCGGACCCAGGAAAAATACGTCAGAAATTTTGTGATTTGAATTTTTTTTCAAATTTTCAAAAACAATGGCAAAATTTTGTGTTTTTCATACTTTTGACGTTTCGCCAAAATAATAAAAAAATTTCGCCAGAAGTAACTTTTGTGCGCCTAAATGTTAGCTAGCGAACAAAAAAAAAAGTTTTGAAAAATTGTTGGAATAGCGGTCTGTAGCGTTCTTTTGACGGACCTAATCAGAGCACTTTTTACACAGTTAATTACTTTTGTCTGCCGATTTTTTTGAAAGTGGTCATACTTGCATTTTTGTGAAGCACCTGTCAAAAATAGGACTTTCTAATGGGAAATTGGGCTGAAAATTGAAAAACAGAATTGCAAAAAAATCATTTTGGCTAAATTAATTGGCCAATTTAAATCGAAAATTTGCAAAAACAGGCCTAAATCCAAGTCAAAATTGCTTTCAAATGTGAATTCGTGCCAGGACCAGGCAAAAAATTTCACACAAATTTATTTTTATTTTTGCAGAAAAAATTAAGATTTGTGAAAAAATATAGCTAAAAGTGTAAAGTCATTTTTCGACTTTTCGTCTCAAGACCAAGTAAAATAGTCATTTGAATTTTTGACCAGAAATTCTTATATAAGGAAATATTTACAATTGATTCAATTTGAGTATTTTGCCACCCTCCGCTTTTGCCACCCCTTCTGACTTATGCTATTAGTGCATAGCCCTAGAAACAGCGTTGAAGCGAAGCTTCACAGAAAAATTTTCGAAAAGTTCCTTGCTACCTCGAGCCCTAGTTAATATATAAGAAAAAAAGGTGGAAACTCGCTAACAATTTTTTAAACTTTTTGAGATTCTTGCTAATCACTTCAAAACCCTCGAATATTATATAACATATACTCAACGACGGCTCACATTTAAAAAAAGGAACCTTTTTCATACTTTCTTGCGCCTATCTTGTTCAGCACAAAATACAGAAAAAGCGCTCCCATTAGCACGAACCGGCTTTCAAGTGTTAAAGGCTTTTTCTGCTTTTCATATAAACTATACTTAGGTGGTTATCAGTCCTAAAATAATTTGTAAGAATGGACTTGCACGTAACAAAAGTTTTAAAAATGTGTAAATTTTAAAATGGCGTTTTTACCGGAATCCCAAAATCAAACCACCCATAGTGTATATGTGTTAAAGCATGCTGCGCCGATGGCGCATCAACTTTGTAAATCACTCACCGTACCACTACCTGGGTATTCATACTACCAGCCGAGTATTGTAACACTACTTAAGTAAAACTACCCGCGTGGCCTTTTTCGCTATATATTTGCGCTTAAAGGGTTTTTGCGCCAGAAAATTGTTTCAAAAATTTTCGAATTTTTCAGATACAGTCAAACCTGGGTTAACCGACACCCTCTTTTATCCGACACCATGAGCCCGATTGGTTGGCCTGGTAAACCTACACCCCAGTCATCCGACACCTCGTTTAACCGACACCTCGTTTATCCGACACCATAAGGGCGGTCCCTTTGGGTGTCGGATAACCAGGTTTGACTGTACAGTCGAACCTCTATATAACATAATTCAAGGGACCACCAAAAACGTTATGTTATATAGAGGTTATGTTATATAGAGTAACCATTCCAAAAATATACTTACGCATCACAAACGAGAAAAACAACAGAAAATGATAAATTTTGATTCATGACTACCTGAATGTAAACAAATTTCTCATCTAGACAAACAAATCTGAGTTTTTGAAAATTTAAGTGATTTATGTTTTATAGAGGGTCGTTTTTTCGGGTGCGGCCAGGAAAAAACTTATGTTATATAGAGGTAAAAGTTATGTTATATAGAGGTTCACTTTGGTCTCATTTCAATCAGACCAACCAAACTGATCTTTGAGTTATGCTATATAGAGTTTTATGTTATATAGAGTTATATTATAGACATGTTCGACTGTAAAATTTTTTCCAGCACAAATTGAAAATTTTGACACTGAATTCGTGCTTGGTATGGTTCATTTACTCGAAAAATTACTACTAGTTACCACTAAAAATATGCCTTGCGGTGTACAACAGGCGGCTTCGCTCCTTCCTAGAAGTGGCGCATCAGCTTCGACTTCAACATGTACATAGTACGGATACATTTTACATTACCAGCAAGGCAACACCACTTTTTCCACCATCTGTGCTCTTTTGGCTGTTTTTGCACTAGAACTATAAAGTTTAGCTAAAAAGTTTTCGCTCAAACATTTTTTTAATTTTCAAATTTTTTAGATGAAAATTTTTATCTTGCACAAATTTTCACTTCTAACACCAGATTAGTGCTTGAATAGTCTATTTGATTAATGTATGCTACCACCGGGATTTGAACCTCAGACAGCCAAAAATATGCCTTGGTCCCCCTGTGGTTTGGTCGAAAATCCGTTTTGATCATTTTGACGGAAAATTTTTTCGATGATGAAACCATAAATTTTAACACCGAATTCGTGTTCAGCGTAGTCGATTTACTTGACAAACCACTCTTAAAACAATAATTCGCAGTTAATTTTAGAATTCCTTGCGAGACCAAAACATTTTAATTCAAATTCATTTCAAATTTTGGCGCCAATGGCGCGGTTATGGGTAAAAACAGCGCCGCAAAAACATCGCCAGAAAAAATAGCGCCGTCAAAACATCATCAGAAAAAATAGCGCCGCCGAAACAGCGCCAGATAAGTAATGTGAGATTTATTTTTAAAATCTATGCTAGAGGTCTTCCTCTTATTTTTGTATCCGAAATCGCCGAGGTTTGTGAGTATAGTTATCAAGCACTGGAAATTTTTGAGTCACTTACCCGATTTGCTGGTAGGACTCGCAATTTTCGGGTTGGAGACCCATATTTTGGATAGGACTCGAAAATTTCCAATTCAAATACTCAATAGTTCACGGTATTCCAATTCAATCACCTAAAGACCTTATTTGTGAGTTTAGTTTCTGCACAAATAGTTCGTTTGGTCACCTGGATCCCTGGTCGAGGTGGACATCCACATGAATGTCCTGAAAAAAGTTTAGTCAAAATTAGAATAAAACTACTTAAACTGACGTAAAATCATGTGGTGAATTGGGTTCAATAACACCAAAATTACGATTTTACCCGTCCAAACTCCAAAACCAGGCGTGGGTACCATTTGGGTAGGTGGATATCCACTTGATGTTTTCAAAATTAAGTTTCATACATAGTCATAAACAATAAACATAAAAAACAAAATCGTTCGAGGAATCGGGTTAAACAGTGTTAAAATTTCGTTTTA